>OX461809.1:86129887-86293471 GCA_949802685.1 Dicyrtomina minuta
AAATGTACTACGTTTAAAAATAAAACAACTTAAAAAAAAACCTCAAAAGAGTATCTCTTTGTTTTCTTTTATGTTAAATTTAAGGTAATTACAAATGAAAATAGCTTTTATTTAAAGACTAAAGATATATATATATATATATATATATATATATATATATATATATATATATATATATATATATATATTTAATATAATATGCTTATAATATGCTTTCTAACATTAAAAAATGTAACGCTGAACGGAAACTGGTTTCTAACACAAGCCAATTTGTAGGTCTTCTTATATTTTTTCTTAAAATTTGGCTATGTGTCAGAGAGTTACTACCAAATAGATTAACCATGCATGGTGGGATATAGTATATCCTTGCGAATCAGTGCTTCAGCACAAAGTATTTTAAGAAAAGTCCTTGGCTGCAGCAGCACAGGTTAGAGTTAGCTGAGTGTGAGTTGGCTATGTAAGAGTTTGTTACCGTTGTTATCAAAGCACAGGGTACGTCTTGTCGGGACAGAAATAGCGCCTGTACGAGTTTGCTAGATACAATATACGCTGGTACCGGTCAGCAGGGGACACATTATACGAGTGAGCTTGACAAATGTTGCGCTGGTACGAGTAGGCGGTGCCTGAGGTTTGCTAGTCTTAGTTAGCAGAGTACATGTTATATACGTACGCTAAAAGTGGCAACTGTATGATTGAGCTAGGTACAAGTTTTGCTAGTACCAGTACGCGCGATAGAAATTACGTTTGTAGGAGTGAGCTACACAAGTACGTGACTTCTGATAAGGTAGAAAACCGATTTGAAATGTCTTGGTAAGAGTAGTGCAGGGGCAAATTGGCGTGTTACAAATTTTGATAGTAAGCGTGGGCAAAGTTTGAACGGGCGTGTTATGAGTATGATTTGTAGCATAAATATAGGTACGAGTTTGCTTGGTACGGGTACTTCCATAACGAGTGGAATCATGAGGAACGTTTTAAAATGCCCAGCTTCAGCTCATAAGCATCTATTGAAATGGTTCTGTCTGTCCGAAAGTCAGTAGTTCAAACGCTGCAGGTTCCAGTTTTGACCTTATCTTCTTTAAATAACTATTAGTTGCGCATAAAAGCGCCTGCGCAGTGCTGTATAGTTATTGGGCAAGGTTGTATGAATAGTGTTTGCACAGTTAGCAGTGAACTGGAGCACCTTTTAATACTTTACTCAAAATGTGTTTGTCAAAAATTGCCTTTGACATTGCATAGGCGTTCAAACTTACCTCCATTTCTAGGTAGGTACGTTGTACGCAAGGTTAACATCGTTTAAGGACCATACACAAATGACGTCGTTTAAGTTGAGGATGGGTAAATTGAAACATGACGCACAACAAAAAAATCCGGCGCATCGCGCCGGATTTGTCGACCGTGGGCTGGCCCGAAGTAGATGCTGAGCTTCAACAAAGGCGCACGACAATTTATGTTATGCAAAAAGATGATATAAGATTTATGGATGCTCCCCTACAATCAATAAGGCATAAACCTATGTGCGTAGCATCTAGTTTCATATAGCTAAAATTTTTTAATAAATTGCACCATTCACAAATGACGTCATTATAGACAATCTCTAAATATCTATAACGCATATAAGTAAGCACGTGACATGTAGTTAAAATAGGATGTAAACAAAATTAAAGTTGAGACTGGGGATGCTAGAAACTATGGTATTTACAAGGCGTGATTAGGGACGATCCCTGAATATCTATAACACATATCGGCAAGTCCGTGACATGTAAAAGAACCTTTTACGTGACATCATTTGCGCGTCACTCTTAACCTGCTTACCTAATAAGAATGCTATTACATCTGGGTAAGGTGTTAGTGTCTAAATGACATTTTCACGTGACGTCATTTCTGTATCAAACCTAACCTGCTTGCCTAATGTGAATGCGATATTAGCTAGGTGGGGGTGTTTAAAAGAAATTTTCGCCTGACGTCATTTGAGCGTCCCCCAAAACCTGCTCACCTAATGTAAATGCGATAGCAGCTGGGTGGCGGTGTCTAAAAGAAATTTTCGCCTGACGTAATTTGCGCGTCCACCCTAACCTTATTACCTAATGTGAATGCGATAGCAGCTGGGTGGGGGTGTCTTAAATAAATTTTTGCCTGACGTCATTTGCAAGTCACTCTCAACCTGCTTACTTAATGTAAATGCAATAGCAGCTAAGTGGGGGTGTCTAAAAGAAATATTTACGTGACGTAATTTAAAAAAAAAAAGTAAAATACGTGAGAAAATCCTATACAGCGTGAAATCACAAGTTGTGACTCGCTAACAGTAGACAAAGCAAACCCTTGGCTTGTACTACATAGTATTCGTATATTATTCGCTTTCAAAATTGACGAGACATTTACTCTTTACTCATTCCTCATTGTTAGCTCTCGTCTTGCGCCTTACCTATACACAAATACCTTATAAACTCGCGCCACCACTATTGGCTTTCAAAATTACAGGCTACTAAAATTGTCTTCCAGCAATGGAAGGCAGGCTGGCTAAGTGGCTCCGTTTCTGACCGACAATCAGATTAATCGGGTTCGATTCCTGGTAGTCTTCCTTTATTTTTAGTAGTCTTTTTTTAAAAAAGTAAAATAGGTGAGAAAATCCTATACAGCGTGAAATCACAAGTTGTGACTCGCTAACAGTAGACAAAGCAAACCCTTGCCTTGTACTACATAGTATTCGTATATTATTCGCTTTCAAAATTGACGAGACATTTACTCTTTACTCATTCCTCATTGTTAGCTCTCGTCTTGCGCCTGACCTATACACAGCATAGGTTAGGCCACACAACAAGAGAACGCAGACAAAAAAGAGCAAGACAAAAAAGCGTAGTACAAAAGAGCGCAAGGACAACATATTGCCGTGAAAATATGTGCAAGGCAGAAGAGTTTTATTACGAAAAGTGCATTTCCGACGTAATATCAAAGTCAAGTCAATAATGCTCTTGGAAGTAACTAGCTTATGAATGTTTCTTAAGGGGTCGTTGGTTGAAATTGATGAATATGTCAACATTAAAATATATATGAGATGGGGGCATGCTGTAATTTATTGAATTTATAACTGTATCACTCATGTATGTATAAACTCAGGAAATAGACGTCAATCATGGTACGATTTTTTTCTAAATCAAAGAAATAGACAATATCAATTTTACATATTTAAGATTTTCTATTTTCATTGTATTAAGAATAAATGTATCGATAAAAATTTAAATGTTAGTTATTCAGTGACTTTTGTGTACTGTCAGTTCATGGGATTTCACTACGTAAATTTGATTTATACACTGATTGTAAAACAATTTAAAATGAAATAAAATAATAAAATTACAGAATATTTGCTTGTATTTGAGTTTTTTATACCTGGCTTAAAAATAACGCAAAAAATAGATCCAAAGTGACCCACCTACTACCAACGACGTCATATCTATTAACTATGCCACATTTGCGCTTCATATTAACATAAAGTAACATCTAACACTAATTTTACACATTTGCACTTTATAAATGTTAGAAACAATGTTAATAGGGATTTATTACCCAGCATTTGATTCAATCCAGCTCTTGTATTTATCCAAGTCAGTATATATTTGTGGCAATCCTTTCGCACAACCTTCATATGATGACAGGATACCAATCACGTAGATTCTTTGATGAATGCCAGACAAAATAATAATACTCAATGGAGCACCGTCGTCACCTGTGCAGGGACCATACCCTGCCTCGCTTTCGGCGCATATTTGATTTTCCTGAACTTCTTTTCCAATCGTCCTGTAAAACTTTTTGCAAGTTTCAAGATCAATCAACGACACCCGTATTTGCACTTCAAATTTAGGATATGTAAGGTTGTGGTATACATCAAAATTAAACAAACCCCAGCCTGTAATATAAGCAAATACAATGCTTGCATTTGGTAGTCGATGTTGACCTAATTCGGCTGGCAGGATATGACCCCCTGAAAGTATTAGGGAAGCGTTTAGCTTAAGAAGCGCTATGTTGTGCACCAGTGTCTGTTTATTCCACTCCTCATGAATCTGAAATGATGTCACTGAGCGGTTTTGCTCTAAATTGAATATCCCTGCAGTCACAATTAGTTCCGAAGCATTAAGAAGGTTGACGCAATGCGCAGCTGTTATAACATACAGAGCGTTCTGCAAAGTTCCTGCACAATGTGCTTTATAATAGTCACTTATTAATGCAATTCGAACAATATGTTGACGTTCATAACCGCCTTCATAGCTTTCTTGTATAATTCGCGTTGCTGATGCGTGTCCTCTATGGTCAGTAAATTTCAATTTTTTCTGCATGTTTATACGTTGATCAAAATTGTTATATGGTTCGCCGTTGCATCCAATGTAGCTCATCCAGTTGCTGCTATCTAAGTTAATAGTTAAGATCGACGTTATTAACGATTTAGGACAAATGCACCTATAGCATTTGATAATTTTAATATTATTGCAAGAAACAACATAAAAAAAATGCTTACACGTATTAAAATAAAATACACGTGATGTGCAATAAATAATAGAGGCAAAAAGTAGGTGTCGCAAAATTAAATTCATATTTTAGATTTATCGATTTAAAATACAAAAAATACAATGTTAGAAATACATAAAATTCAAATGCTTGTGTAAATTTGGTTACGCCAACGTAGCTTTTGGTCGGAGAAAGGAAAGTAGTTTTTTGCTTTGCAATTATTACTGCCTAATGTTTTTATGAAATTTAATAACGTGATTTAATATCGGCTTAACTATGTTTGTCTTTTATAGTAACTCATTTATTGTTTAATCGCTGAATCAAACAATAAGAGTAACTGTTTTTAAGGACTTCAATCAAGGGCTTACCTATAAACATCGTCGTGGGGCTGTTTTTAGTTGTAAATATTGCAGTTTTGTTAGGATTAAAAGTTTAGACTCGTATTGCAAAAAACAATCTTTGAGTTTTTATGCTATTGCTTTTAAGTAAACTTTTGTTGTGAAACGTCTAAAAATTAAATTGTATTTAAAGCTTATGCACATTTGAGCTTTATAATTTTTATGTTTTAGGACATGATATATTAAAACAGAGGCTTAAATGCAGTACCATAGTCTTAAAATAACACACAACCAGCGTTTTATCAGAATTTAAAATTTCGGACCCTTGGTTTGACTAAAAATTGAGGTTAAAAACACTTCTTCGAAGTTTTAAGGCTATTTGTAGGCAATGTTGGGGCAACCACCTGTCAGTGAACCAGTTTATAAACCGTGTTGTTACGAAGGGTTATTTCTGAGCTTTAAGGGGACAAATTATTTCTATATTGTCACGCGGGGTTATGTATAGGTTATAATTGGGAAAATATTTGGCATTAAGTCTGTTTTTCATAATACAGTGTTCAATTTATTACAAGGAGTTTCCCTTGTGAAGTTTTAATTTATAATAGGACCGGAAGCTACTAACTTCTACTAACAAGGAAGGGTCAACACATGTGCGCCGACTTTTAACTTAAGTTTGTGTGCGTTAGAAGTGTCTATGGCAACTAGTAAACGTGTGCTAAACCATTTTTTTCGCAGATCCAAAATTCGCCCACAGTAGCCCGCCAAAGTTTAAAAAAATTGAATTTTTGGTTTTTTGCAACCCATTAGCTCCTACAATTTTCATCCGATTTTCAAAAAATTTGAAGTTTTGTGATCTCTGATACATTGCCTAGAAAGTAATTTCTCGGTTTTTGAAAATTCGAAAATTTTAATTTTTTTCAAAAAATTATTGTAAAAACCAATTTTCAGAGGCCTTCTTATCAGCCTCATTTTTTGAAAAAAATTAAAATTTTCGAATTTTCAAAAACCGAGAAATTACTTTCTAGGCAATGTATTAGAGATCACAAAACTTCAAATTTTTTGAAAATCGGATTAAAATTGTAGGAGCTACTGGGTTGCAAAAAACCAAAAATTCAATTTTTTTAAACTTTGGCGGGCTACTGTGGGCGAATTTTGGACCTGCGAAAAAAATGGTTTAGCACACGTTTACTAGTTGCCACAGACACGTCTAACGCGCACAAACTTAAGTTAAAAGTCGGCGCACATGTGTTGACCCTTCCTTGTAAGTTCCAATTTCGATAGAAATAGTACTAGCTTTAACTAATACTAAAAAATTCAGATCGTTCTATTCACGTTTTTTTAAATGCAAAATGTGACATGTGTTTTTGAAAACTGTAGGATGTATTTCCTTGTTTTCTAAACTTAAAAAAAAGCAGTAATAAAATTAGCTTCACATGCGTAAGGAATATAATTAAATTTTGATTATATTGTAAGTAGCGTAATTTGAATTTAGCTAAGAATAGATATGGGTCATTTTGGTACTTCACTAACATGTAAGTACAAAATGAGTTTACTTTTTCAATAGCGTTATTTATCAAAACGTTTAAGACTTTTAATCCTACGTTGGCGTTATTGCTAAAATTATGTGTGTATAACTTATTGTTGTAATAATATGTGGCTGGGTAATTACATACATACTTGTTAAACGTTTAGATAAGTAATAAAACGATTAAATTAAATGTAAGTAACGTAATAATAGTTTAATCTGGAGTGGAAAAATGCAAGCGAATGTTTTTATAGTGAAATTTGAAGGCATGTTAGATAAGAAATGTGCTAGATTCGATGGAAGCGAATAGATTTATTTCATGGAGTAATTTGTTACGGGTACCTACTTCCCTTTTGTTGCCTTATGTAGACTAGCATAGGTACATAACATGTTAACATGCTAACATGAGCTTAGAAGTGATACAACTAAAATTATTACATTGTGTAATTAACCGTTGACAATCAGTCTTACGATTAGACTTAAGTTTTTTTCAATTAAGGCCCGTTCCCAGAAGACAAAATAATGGCGTGTACGACAGCTCCCGAAGTGACGTGCCGGAGTCTCACCTACGCCAATACTTATATTGCCGGATCCGACACAAACCGTTCACACTGCCCTTTTAACTGCCGTACACGGCACTATACGCAAGGATGCGTTGCGAGCTTAAAATTATATCCTTGCAAGTTTCATCCTTGTTTTTAGAGGATCAATGTGCTCGGGAGTATTTCACGCACCGATCCTTGGTCCTACTGCCGTACGAAAAGTTGACTTCATGTCAACTTGTCTAAATTAGTGGCGTAGCTCGTTAGGCCAGTTCAAAACTGCCTTGTGAGGCAACTCACTAGTGGAGGAGGGGATGCAGTGTGAACGCTTCTGTCGTATACGCCAGTAATTGTTGGCGGAGGTAGACTATTGGAGTGCCGTATGTCTTCTGGGAACGGGCCTTTATATTGTACTAGGAGTAAGGCCCGTTGCCATGCAACGGGGTTGTTGTAAGGGCCCTCTCGGTCTATGGAACTGAGCACAATTTCTTTAAAATTTTGTTCCACAGACTGAGAGGGCCCTTACAACAATCCCGTTGCATGGCAATGGGCCCTACTCCTAGTTATTATTTATATCTACTAATATTTATAATTCCAATTAGTTCTCAAAACTTGAAGGCGCTTCCCCCCCAGACCCCCTGCTAACGTTACCTATTACTATGTAATCATCCCAAGAATAAATTGGTCGATGTGACTTATCTGCGTGCCTGTTACATCATATTCTCTCCCCTTTTAATCATAAATATGTTGGTAAGCAACATGGAGCTTACTGGGGCCCCCCAGACCCCTCCTCCCACCCTGCTAATGAGGCGAACTCAGGACCTCTTGGATTGTATACCAAGACATAGACCACCTCTCTATCTGCCCGCGTTTTTGAATTTGCAAAACCTAGACGTCTAGTGAATCAACAATGACGGTTCACTATTCGTGATTCATGAGTCATTAATCATTAATCTCCACAGTCAGATTATATTAGTAGATATGCCGTAATATGTAATATGTGGAGCATCAAAATATTTCTGAGTCCAGCGTACAGCGGAATTATGCAGAGTCCCAAAGCCCAATAAATAACGCCTCGTAAGTTAGCCCTTAGCCTTGTACTTGCATGTACATAGGTGTCGGACACAAATGACGCCACTCAAGTTTTTAGAACCAACTGACCACTCACCTTTTTACTCTCTTAAGCATTACTAAATGGCAATCTTTAACTTGGGGTGTCATCATTTTCCAAGCCGCCCACCATTACCGTGGGTGGCGTCATTTGTGCCCGAGGCTGTCGTGCTTTAAGTAAATTGGGTTGGAAGTCGGAAGCTGCAATGTGAGGACCCAATCAAATCTGCTTCCTCAATTGGAAATACCGAAGATTATTAGTTGTTTATGTCCCGCATTAATTGAGTAGAGATTTAGCATTGGGTTTGGTGGGTTGGTGAAGTGGTAATAATCAGAATCGGAATATATATTCCCGCATAAATGTAGTAGCCAGTTTACTTAATGGAAAGTGTCAATGGATTCATGCAGAGGGAAAAAGTAAGATCAAAGAGTAGTGTTGGCTTCCGCTTATTCTACTTGGTTCTGCACAGTGCAGTGGTACTAAATTGTTTATCTATTTTTATGTAAAACAATAACATGTTGTCGTTCAATCACTTTAATACAAATATCAAATACCAACACAATAGTAACAATAATTAACAACACTGTACTGATCCCAAATAAAACTTAAATTAATCACTAACAGCTGCATTAACTGTAATTTGTTACATGGATAGCAAACGCTTTGCGTAGAATTAAGATGAATGTGAAATCCAAAATGAAATCAGCAATGGTGGTGACTGTTCTGAATTACAGTGAGTGAATTCTGATCTGAAAGTTGGAATTTTGCAAAATCAAATCTCCGCGCCCATATTATGAACACAAAAATTTCGCTCTCGGTTTTGGTTCCATTACATGTAAGGAAGGAGTGAAGGAGTGACGGCGGCAAACAGAGTGCCGGACCGGTAGTTTTAAAGTGTGAAAGAGAAAGAACCGTAGTGGAAGCTGCCTGTATGGTTTAGGTGGATCGTAGTAGCTTTCGTCTACCGCTCACTGTGGAGCGTGTAACCATAGAAGCGTGTATAAATTACGTGGTACGTCATGGGGGAGGCAGGGGATCAAGCCGCCTGTCCTTTTATATAGGTACTCTTCATATATTAAGTTTCATTTTGCAAGGGGCAGGGGGTAAGCTCTCCATTTACCGTAATGCGATCCTTGGTCCTACTGCCGTACGAAAAGTTGACTTCATGTCAACTTGTCTAAATTAGTGGCGTAGCTCGTTAGGCCAGTTCAAAACTGCCTTGTGAGGCAACTCACTAGTGGAGGAGGGGATGCAGTGTGAACGCTTCTGTCGTATACGCCAGTAATTGTTGGCGGAGGTAGACTATTGGAGTGCCGTATGTCTTCTGGGAACGGGCCTTTATATTGTATCATTGCTGCTAGCTTGCCTCGCCTTTGCGCATGTAAGTTGTAGAGTAAAAAAATGCAATTTACAATTTTTTTGTTGATTACAAAATACGGGAAAAAGCGTTTAATTTAATCACAAATAAACTAAACCTTTCAGGTAAACATAACAGATTAAACCATCAAGTACATTGGCATAGTTATTTATATCACTAGTCTACTAATCGCAAGTCAGTTTATTAAATTTATTAAATTATTAAATTGTTGGTATGTACATAATTAATTACACTTAAAAAATACTTGACCAATTTCCATAAGCGATATATTATTTTGAAACCCTTACAAAATGACAATAGTTTAGAACTAAATGTTTTATAATTGATTCTTTATTTTAATAATGTTTCAAACTTTAAAGAACGTTATTTAAAAACCTAATTCCGCGATATATTTTGAATATAAGGTCCCTCCCCTACTGTTCTTATGGGGGACTCCTTAGTATTTAAAGATAACTGGTGTGTATAAAATTATTCAGAGTAACCGAATTCTAGATGCCTTTAATGATTAGGTTTCAAGTATACACTCACCCTATTTACCCATTCCAAATCCTATTAAAATAGAGCGAACATCCCGAGATGAATTTTACATTGATGTGATGGGCCTCATTGACGCGAAAATAAAATACAACGAGAATAAATCTGTAAAAAGAAACTGCATATTATTATGTATTCCATCCCAAGAACAAATTGATATTCTAGTCCGGCCAAAAGTTCATCCTACTGCTGAGTACAATGTCAAATCTACAACGCTCCTGAAAGGTGAGTACGTTAATATCACCAGCGACGTATTCAGCTGCATGCGTCAACAGGTGCTTCCGCTTGAATGCAAAGCCGCCGACGTCCATCAACTGGACCAAATTCGTTTGATTCATGGCGCCGTCACACTATGGTATCTGAGCAGAAATTTCGGAATAGTAAGAAAATTTTTGAAAATATTGAAACTTTGCACAGAACTTCAATTTATTTTTTAAACTGCTTGCCAAAGTGTGTTATGGTTGCTTGTGAAAATATTTTGAATTTGCATAACCTTTTTCCTGCCACCAATTTTTTGAAATAAATAATTTAGCATTGCATAAACGGAGAAACATGCATTTTTCACTCAAATAGTTCCACGCTGGTTTTTATTGAAATTTCTAAATTTTATACTTGCTACACAGTAAAAAGAATGCTCTTTCAGGTGGAGTCTCGGAAATTTGTTCAAAATTAAAAAAATAGTAAGTATAATGGTCGCCCCATATTCCACATAATTACAAACACGCACTGAAAGGCCCTAACAGATCTAGTTGTCAGTTTGGACTACTACTAAAGTTTCAATATTTTCAAAAATTTCCTTATTATTCCGAAATTTCTGTTCAGAGACCATAGTGCGTCATGGCCAATAAAATGATTCATCGCATTAAGACGGAGACAAAATATCACGTTTCTGTACATGTCGCGGTACTTCTTAGCTGATTGCTAAATTTCCATGTGGCTTCAACAAGTCAAAAGGGATATGTATCATAACGGATATTGCCCTCCCGCACTTAAACAAAAGTATTTCATTTTAAAAACTACCGGGCTTTGGTTCAAAAACTGGAGACAACGTCCAAAAGTTGCTGTCAACAAAATGCTGACATAATGTCAAATACATTGATGACATCCTTCAGGCTTCAAGAAACGGCATTAAATTGGAAAATATATTTCAAAACCTGAGATTTTTGCAATACAAGGCAAACGCTCTGGATCTCTTTAGCAAATGCAGATTTAAAGATGAAAGCATTGTCACGTCAAATGTTTATTTTTAGATGTTTGGCACTAAATAATCTTCTAAAGGTTGAAAAAAAATTGAAAATTTTACATTTTTCGAAAACATGTAATTAATTAAAACGTTTTGATCGCTTTGAAAACGTGTAAATACATAAAACCATTCGCAATTTTCAAAAACCTGTATATGAAACACTTTGATTATTTCAAAAAACACGAAAATAGAACAATTTGCACACTTAAAACAAGTCCTAATTAGTACAGTATAGTGTGGTGTATTTAGTATAGTATAGTATCATACAATTAATAAATTATTATGGAATAAAATATTAAAGATCTTTAATCCTTGTAGTTAAAGTTAGCCTAACAATTAGTGACTATATGTAGTGGAATATTTATTTCGTATTTAAGACACTATAATACGTTTTGCTATTGTAAAGTACATTGTACTATTATATTATATAGCCCCTTTTAAATTATATTCAATACATTGGAAATTTTTAGAACCTAAAGATAAGTACCTATAACTATTTATGGTTTAAGTAAATGACAATCATACAATCGTTATATAAAATATATTAAATTGATTAAGCTATAGAATGCAGTAACTTAAGAAGCAGGAAATTAGTGACGCAGAAAATACATGTTGAATGCAAAAACTGTTTATTACATTCTACAGAAATGACCTATCTTCATTAATAAACACAATTTTTCTGGTGACCTCATAATTCATATAATGTCATACGCCAATGATTTTATAAGGCTAAATACTACTTAAATAAAATGTAACTTTAAAGCAAACAAAAAATAAGATATTCATTAAAAATACATTCGAAATTTTAAAACACAAATCCATATTATATTATGATATTAAAACTAATATGATTCATGACTCCTATCTACATACTATGAAAAATAAATACTCTTTATATTCATTTTTGTTTGCATTTACACAACACAACATACACTGCGGAAGTAAAGTTAAAACACAGCAGAATTCCAAAACTCCAAATGCAATACATTTCTTTGATTTCTACTCATCGTTACTATCCTGTTTCGTCATTGTCCTCAATACTGTTTTCGGGCGTCAAATGAATGTTTATCTCCAACAAAATTTATTTTTTCTCATGTACCATTTAACACACTAGCAAATATATTTAGGCTCAACAAAGTTATGTCCTCTGATCGGAAAGACGAAAACACTGTAATTATCCGAACGGCAAGGTAAAACATGATAATCACACAACATGGGAAGTATGCCAAGTGTAAGATATGAAATGAAGCAAGAAGCAAACGATATCAGATCATGTACTACGCACGTGTTGGGGTCATTACAGCGTTTTGTGACATGGGTTCATTCAACCGTTAATTGTGAAGAAATGGCTTGTTGAAGTAAAGTAAAAAAAACAATACAGACCTGCCTGCTCGCTTTTGTGGTTGTTTAGAAAAAGTTTCAAGAAAATCGAGTAAACAGTTTGACCTGTAGTGTACGGCTAACAGACAGACAGACAGACAGACGGACATGACCATTACAATAGATGCTTAGCTCAGCATCTAAAAAGTCCGAAAACTGAAAAAGTAATAAGGGTTGGGTAGCCTAAAATTACCATGTAATTTCCCATTGGAATTTTCAATTTTTTTTATTTCGAACAATTTCTGAAATTTCGATTTTGGGTTTTGGCGCCAAAACGTATTTTGTACAGACATGACAGCATACGTCCTGACAGTCTTAATTGATTGAAACATCTAACCCTTGCAAATAAAGCTACCATTAACCCTTTTTACGCTGTAATGACTAGGGGTGGCAAATTTAAAACTCCCTGCGTATCGCGCCCGAAGTATTGAAAGCTCCCCAGGGAGCCTTAAACTCCCGATACACCTAATGTATAAACGACGTTATACTGATTATTTACCATGTGGGGCTAAATATTAAAAACCAAGCAGCAACTTTAGTATATTTTTTTATGAAACCTAACAACCTAAAACGGAAGTTGACAAAAAACATTTAAATTTGGAATGCTAGTTTGGCAGCCAAAATTTTTTGAATTTACGGAGTTAGCATTGCGTGAACGGAGAAACTCACCTTCGGGGAGCGGGAAGCGGGAAGCGTGTCGTCGAGAGCACATGTCTCATGTCGTCTCTCCCAAGAGTAAAGCGTTTCCTGAAAAAACTACTCACAGTACCATCATTAAAATTATATCAAAAGATAAACAAAAATTAGCAGTGACTGAAAGTGATATAAATTATTTTATTAAGTGAATTGAACAATTAAATATTGACCAAAAACATCAGTTTAATTAATTGCATAGTAACAGTACAGTTTTAGAAGGATTAGGAAATCCCACCCTCTGGTACTATGAGTGCTGAAGAAGGAAACCCCTTAAAGAAAGGATATGGATTCGTTCTTAAACCCGTGGATGGAAAAACCTTGAAAGCTTACGTGTGTGCTATTGAAAGTATCGTTAAAGATAAGAACATAAGCCATGCCGGAAAAATAAACTCAAATTTTGGAATTTGGGTAGCAAATTAGGAAGCATCAGATAAGCTTAAAATCGCAGGATCTATCGAAATAGGCAACGAAACAGTATCGCTTTGGCCGTACATTAACCCCATTAGAGACGTTAAGCTAATTGGATGCCCACCATTCATACCACACGAAGAAATTCAAAAAGTACTATCTATACATGGTAATATTCACAGTCCGATCGAGTTCGAACCCATGCACGGCTTTAAGACTAAAAGATTTCCCCAACTGAAGACCTTCACGCGAACAGTTGGAATGTCTTTTCGAAGAGAACAAATGCTTCCAGATAAAATATTAATCAAATTTGAAAACTCAGAATACAAAATTAATATTCAAGTTGGAAGACGAAAATGCTTCCAGTGTCACAGCATTGACAACGTAGGCAAAAACTGCCAACGAAAAGAAAATTACAAAAATGCATTCCCTACTCCAACGGATAGCTCAGCACTATTGACTACTACCCAATTAGCTACAACTTCGACTGCAAAAGGTGTTACTGGAGATAACATTCCTAACACACTTACAGACCACGATTAGGCTACGGCTGAGAGGCCCGTCTTCAAAATACCAAGTGTAAATCGTAAAAGAAGAACACAACGCACTGCGGAAAACTTAGATGGCTACAGCTCAGCTTCATCAACTATGTCCATGGGAGATAAAACTACAGACGATTATGAAAGCGACACCAGCACCAAGTCTGATAAGAAACAAAAATTGGAATCCTCCCAAAACAAAATAGAGATGCAGATACAACATCAAATGCAGCTTAGAAGCAACGGCAGTTTCGACTGGCACTGTTCTGAATGGCAAAACCTTAATCTGATGAGTGGTAAATCACCCATACCAAACAACCTGCTATTAGAATTCTTAAGGAAAATGAAAAAAGACGCAAAAGGCAATATGTTTCAACTACCAAAGCTAATATTGGAAACCACTGACAGCTCTCGCGGTTTAAAAACCATGATAGAAGAACTTCATGCAGCTATGTCGTCAAAACACAAGAAAATGAAACAAAATCTGAAAAAAATCATGGACAATTTTCCTGAACCTGAAGTAGATGTTGAGATGGCTGTGCCGGGCGATTAACTGATAATAATAAATTAATACAATTGATTTATTTATATCAACCTATAAAGTATAATAGATTATAATACAAAAATTTATAATAATATATAAACTTAATAAGATTACAAGAAATGAAAATTAACACATCTTTTTGTACAATACTTCTGTATGAGTTTATAAAATTTCATTAATTTTTTTTGAATAAATCCGACTATTAACCTTTGAAAAACAAACATGTAAATATAACATTGAGCACTTTTCTGAATCAAGTAAAAAGAACATTTTGTACTTTTCTGAAACATGTAAATAGAACATTGAGCACTTTTCTGAATTAAGTAAAAAAGACATTTTTCACTTTTCTAAAACATGTAAATACAACATTTTGCTTTACCCAGGAAAACCGTCAATACAATCAAAACAGGGGTTTTAGTATGGAATCAAATTCCTGCCTAAAAGCATACCCATGACACACGAGACAACATGACAAAATGTGTAAGCTAAGTATATATCGTCAGAGAAGAGGCAAATCTGACTATTACCGTTTGGTGCTAAAAGCGAAACTGACTATTACCATTTTTTGCTAAAAGCGAAAATGACTATCTCCATTTTTCTCGAAATACCATTAAAAGGAGGCAAAAAAACTATATGTGCCACTGCAGCATGTTATGAAGCATATGTTTTTGTTAAGGGGTCGTCCATAAATGACGTCACAATAATTATTGCTCTTTAAAAACCCACCCACTCTCATTATAACAGCTCAACTGTAACAAGGCGTGTCGTAAGTACTAGACAAGACCCGCACACGCTAAGTGTGACATTATTTACAGACAACCCATTAAAAATATTACTATCTTAAAATTTTTAGCCATCGATTTTATCATTAGCTATTGGTAATCTAAATCAATGTGTCATTCTTTTACTGACAGAACTCAGCGTTAATGTTCAAATTTTCAGATTCTCGTTTTCCACTTGACAAGTGTGTAATGTTCCTGCTGGCGGTTTTCTAGCATCTAGTGACTACTGCTTTCGGTATTCATCATTTCTGTTTAGTTTTCACTGGGAATTGTAATAATGGACTATTGCGTTTAGTTAAGTATTGTAGTGATCGGAAAAAAAATGTGATAGAATTAACATTTAGCATGTAGTTAAATTTCTGTCACGCGGAATATTTATTAGTTCATTATAAAAGCTACCCCATTTTTTAAAGCTTAGCTATCGCAAGGAGTTTTATTATAACAAAATATTCGTCGTAAGCCATTAGTTAATGATTATATTAAATTAATGTGCCAACCGTGCTCTTTCCTGACATCTTTATCTTTTTATACTAAACGCAACTTAATATTATATTATGTACTTATGAATGATCGGAAGCTAAGTTCTACGAAAATGATGAATAATATAAATGCTTTAAACTTAAAATTACAACCTAGTGAACATGTTTATTACCATAAGCTCTTGCAAACCTCAAACATATTTGACAATGCTTTTTAATGAATTGATTTAGTAGTCACTTTAACTCCCTTGAAGGCAGATTACAAAAGAAAGTAGATACATGTATATATAATTATAATGCATTTTTTTGAAACTATGTGATTAACATAATAATATGCCTCTACGTTTTGAAGGGAAGTTTTTCATAAAAATGTCTGCAGTTTTCAGGTATGTATTTTTTAAGATCCTGCAAGTCCTCTCACTTTCGTTTTGCCAGCGGTAATTCACTTTGAAATGCAGGCGGGTATTGCTGGGTAGGGCAGAACTTATGTGACTTCCCAGGTAGCTCCGTATATTCGTCATCATACTTTAATTTATAAAATATTTTTCCGTTTGGAAGGTATTTTAACTCTCTAAGATCCACAACAACTGGATCGCCTACATTTTGTCCTGGGCGTATCGACTTATAACGAAAACTTGACTCAACCGCAAAATTAGAAAAAAAGTCGTAACTTAAAATTTTCGAAGTATACGGAGTAGGTTTTTTTCTCGCACTTGTAGTAATTGTACTGTATTCACTTGGAAGGTAAATATTTTGCCTCAGTTGTTTTGTTTTTTCAATTTGACTATGCACGCTGTCACACTCCATTTGAGTGTGACCTTTTTCAAGATACTTTTGAAAAATAATCGTTTTATTTTTCACAGCGTAGTTTGAGAGAGCATTGGACATGACCACATTGCGGTTTTGATACGTGCAACCATCACTGTATATAACTATTGGCAATTTATCTTTGTAGTATTGATTGAAGAAGTTTATTAGGCAGGAAACAAAGGAAGACGCCGATAGGTCACCTTGGACTTCGTTCCACCAGTAGCATACGGTGTGCTTGTTTCCAAGGTCATACACCGTGAAATTGTGTAAATTAAGCTTTGATTTGAAATATGCAGCTCCAGTCAGAAGCACTGGACACTGTTGAAGAGCTTGAAGGTCCATAGTGATAACGTGAAGTTTTCCTTTTGTTGCTTGGACTTTGTCTTTTGATTTTTCTTGTTGAGCAAGTACTTTTTGAGTAATATGCAAATCGTAAATATCCTTAGTTATAGATCCAAATTTGAAGGAAGTACATGTGTTACACTGGTCTTTTCTTGGTTGATGAATAGCTAACTTTGAAGTATGAAAATGATGTTCGAACAACCATCGGGAGCATGACGTTTTTCCATTGTCACTGCAATACTTCAAAAATATAATATACAGGTTTGCTATAGATCCAATGCAAGGCTCCAGATATAATTTCGATGTATCTTTGCGACAATAATAGGACTCTACTTTAGGTAAAGCATCAAAGAAATCTGTCAGCGCTTTCTTCTGCACCTGCGATGCAGTTTGACTTTTAGTTCCTGGAGATTTAGGGCAGATTTTACCGCTTCCTCTGGTCCTCCAAGCATGCACTGTTCCGCTAGATAAATTAAAAGTGCTAAGAAACATCAACTGACACACACGAACTTCTTTCAATCCTATTTTGAATGTGTATTTGCAGGACTTTGATTTTCTGTCAACATCCCCAACACCACGAAATCGATTTTTGTTGTGCACCTAAAGATAATGCGGTAATAAGCTATTAAGGTTTTATTTACAAAGCGTTTGTGCAATTGAAATTCTTTAGTTGTAGTTTTTATATAACTCAGTAACAGTAATTATTGTATTATCTGAATATTTTACACCTTTGTTGTTAATTATTACCTTTATGAGAGCTGGAATGAAAACTTTACGCTGAGGCCAAGTTAATTCCTTCCAAAAGTGATGAAACAGTACCTCACGCTCCGCCTCAGTAATTTCGTCACAGTGAAAACCACTCTCTCCGTCTTTATCGTGGCCATTACATCTCTTTTTAAGTTTCTTCGCGTTTTTAGGCGCAGTCTGTTCTATTTTTCGCTTTTCAGTTTCATTACTTTGTTGTTGGTACTTCCATCCGACATACCTCTCTCCGACTTCTCTGTTAGCTTTATTTATTTGCTGCTTCCATCGTGCTTGATCAGGCCTAACATTTCTTTTACGAATAGCGCCTGCCTCTACCTGAAATAATTCGTTTACAAATTACAAACATTTTAATTAGTAAATTACTACTAAAATACGTAAAACACAAATTATTATTGACAATTATGACCGAATCATTAATTTATTGTAATTATTTAGAGAAGATGAGTTATTCAGGTAATTTTAATATCGTATATTCAATATAATACTTTCTAAGTTATTATTTCATTAAAGGAACTGCTTAGTCGAAATACTGTACGCCATACATGACTGATTGCATTTCTAGACTTACTGTTGGCTCCTCGCTTGAAGTCGGAGAAATAAAATTTATTCGATCATCGTCTTGTTGTGCTAAAAAAATTACTTCGGAATCTATAGAATCATAACGAATGTTATTTGCTATAACTGGCAATAATAATGAACAGTATTTTGAAAGAATTTGAATTTAAAATTAGTACTAAATGATTATTAAAATCATAGAAGTAAACTTAAATTATACCTACTTGTACTATATATATCACGTTGATACGTTTGAGACGTTACTGAGTTAGATTCAATGACAGATCCTACTTCGGATTGCTCCTGGCTTGACAAAAAGTTTTCAGCAATAATATTCATGCTTAATTCATCCAGCTGTTAGTAAATATAAACAATTATTCAACAGTTATGGTTATGCATTTAATCTACACTTACTGTTAACACTACTCGCAACATAGAAATTATAGAAATTGTTCTGAACGTTTTAAGTATTTTTTCAGAAAAATGTTGTAAAATATAATTATTATACCGCATGACATAACGAACAATAACTGAAATTAAGATTTTAAAGTCTTACTTGTGCTTGGGAAGGGAAGAATCGGTAGAATTTTAAATCCTAGATCCAGCAGCGTAGTCATTTAGTTGTTTCTAATTATTTGTAATCTAAAAGCAAGCTAACTAACTATACAGTTGCTTTGATTAAAAAAGAAGAAGGCTTGGTCACATTGTTAGTGACAGGTACAACAAATGAACTAATAAATATTCCGCGTGAGAGAAATTTAACTACATGCTAAATGTTAATTCTATCACATTTTTTTCCCGATCACTACAATATTTAACTAAACGCAATAGTCCATTATTACAATTCCCAGTGAAAACTAAACAGAAATGATGAATACCGAAAGCAGTAGTCACTAGATGCTAGAAAACCGCCAGCAGGAACATTACACACTTGTCAAGTGGAAAACGAGAATCTGAAAATTTGAACGTTAACGCTGAGTTCTGTCAGTAAAAGGATGACACATTGATTTAGATTACCAATAGCTAATGATAAAATCGATGGCTAAAAATTTTAAGATAGTAATATTTTTAATGGGTTGTCTGTAAATAATGTCACACTTAGCGTGTGCGGGTCTTGTCTAGTACTTACGACACGCCTTGTTACAGTTGAGCTGTTATAATGAGAGTGGGTGGGTTTTTAAAGAGCAATAATTATTGTGACGTCATTTATGGACGACCCCTTAACAAAAACATATGCTTCATAACATGCTGCAGTGGCACATATAGTTTTTTTGCCTCCTTTTAATGGTATTTCGAGAAAAATGGAGATAGTCATTTTCGCTTTTAGCAAAAAATGGTAATAGTCAGTTTCGCTTTTAGCACCAAACGGAGATAGTCAGATTTGCCTCTTCTCTGACGATATGTGTTTCTATATTTTTATTGTTACAATACAAAATGTCTTTTTTTTATTTCTTTCACAAAACTTTTAGCATTGTGTTTTGTATTATTTTGTTTAGATAATTAATTTTACAATACCAGATTGATAAGAACATGAAATCTGTCATTGTTTTGGAACTCTAGAAACATAAGATTGAAACTGGTTATAAATATCATGTTGAAGAGCAAGAGCACTGGTTCGGTTCGTGTTGTTGCCGCTGACGCTAAACAAGTGCCAACAATTCATTACACAGTACTCAATAATTTGATTTGACAACATATTTAATGTTGGTGATCAGAAACTCAATTTTTTGTAGTTTTTAGTTACTTTACTTTTTACTTTTCAACAACATGAACAACATTTTAATCCTGAATCAACATTTTTTTCTGTCAACTTTATGGTCCAAATTTTATTATGTAAAAATGTATTTATGATTAATTCGTTATGTTTGAGACGAGGAGAAAAGGAAAATCTACATGAAGAACGTTAACATTATTTTACAAGTTAGAAGATTCTGAGATGATTATTTTCACTGATATTATAGCAATGGCAAGAGTAAGATGGCTACTGCAGATTACAGTTTCAATGCACGATACTCACTCTGATGATTTGTTTCCAATATTTTTTTAATACTTTGTTTTAGTAGCTCCTTTGGAAAAGTTGAGATGCTCCGTCCTGGACAATTTCTGCCGTAGACACTCCGACTTGGGGATGTAGCGCCCACTCTCCGTCTTGCGAACTTTGCAAGTGTCCCGATTTTGAAAAAAATATTCTTCCGCCTTGAGTTTGTTTTGACTTGGGGTGAGTGTCGTCCTCACCGCCATGCCATATGAGCTAGTTTGAAAGGGACCACCATTTGAACTTTGACCTTGACCTTGACTTTGCCTCTGCTGCTGCTGTTGCTGCTGCTGCTGCTGACACATCATAGTTATTGCCTTATTTTTAGGGGATTGCAAGTAGGGGTAGTCACAGGGGGGTGGGGGCTCCGCGACGGGCTGACCCCGTCCAAAGCGAACCCGATAAATGAGATTGGTCAACTTATCCTTCGCAATGGTCTGGTACTGCTCATTCACGACCGGGGCCACGTTCTGTCTCGATGTAATATGCCCCAGATCTTTGGGCGGGAAGATGCTTACGAGTGCAGTGGATTTTCGACGTTGCGTCGTATTCGGCGTAGCCATGCGACTCCGACTACCGCAGTCATCAAGCTCCTCCCCCCTCCACATGCTCCCTGTGGAAGAGGCGGACGCTGCTTTGGAGACGAGTTGTGGGAGTTGATTAAAAATATTTCTAGGGTGGAGGATCTCTTTGATGCGGGGCTGGAGGGATCGGGTGGTTCGGTAGGATGTGGACTGTAATTTCCGCCAGGGTCGGTTAATACACCGCTCCCGATTAATGAGACCCACACTCCCAAATTCCATGGCCTCCGTCTTCTCGATACAGGCGAGCTCTGTGGGACTCGTGGCGTAATTTTCATATTGCGGCGCCCCCTGGACCAGGCGGTACTCATTCAGCGCCGCCTCCCGCTCCTTCGTCAGCTCATGGAAGTGGTCCACCCTGTCCGAGGGCGGTTTGCTAATATTCTGTGACAGTGCTGCGAATAGCTCAAAATCCTTCTGTGCCGCCTTCGTTTTGAACTGGAGGACGAGGGACTTCATCTGCGTTTTCCGCTGGAGCTCCCGTGCGGTTTTGCTAAATTCCATGCGGAGCTTATCTCGCTCAGCTGTGGCGATGGCTAGTTGCTGCTGGACGCACTCGTTCGTGACGTCGAGCATGTGGGAGCAGTGCTCCTTCTGCTTGAGCTGGATTTCATTAGCTTTTAATTTCCGCCGGAGAACCGCCGCGTTCCTCTGGTCCCCCTCCCACACCTCCAGCTCCGCGAGCATCTTCTGGAGGGGGTCGTGCACGGCGTGATACTTTTCCTTGGACCAGCGCAAGTCCCGCCGGAGGCGGTTCTCAAACAGCTTCTGAATGTCAATTTCCTCCGCGAGCATCGTCATGACAGCAAGATTATTCGTGGTGACGTCGTCGAAGAAAGTTTTCATCTCGAGGAGCGTCTGTTCGTGAGCGAGATTGGTGAGATCCAGTTTTTCCATTTTCTTCTGACGGAGGACCTCCATCCCCGGGAGGTAGCTCTCCTCCCAGTCCGCCTTCCGGTCGAAGAAGGAACGGTCCTGTCCCCCCACGTAGAAACCAATCGTCCGACTCAGAGCCTCGTACATGTCACTCACTGACTTGGCGTGGGCGAGACGGAGACCTCGCAGAATCTCGTAGAAACTCTCGAGCTGCTTCCGAATGGCCTTCCGCTTGCTCAGCGAAGACTCCCGCAGAATGTTCTCAATCTCCCAGATGTCGTCCGAGATCTTCTTCATATAGTTGAGGTGGTTGAGGCGGACGCCTCCGAATTTCTTGGTTTCTTCACTCTGGAGCATCCGGAGCTTTTGAGAGAATCTGTCCTCCTCGTTCGCTCGCTCTTTCCGGCTCTTGAGTTATGTAAAAATACAATTAATGCAATACAAGGTAATTAATTTTATTATTTCAATTGATACACTTAATCAGGTTTGGGGAAATGCTATACGTAGTATGAAGCTTTAGTGGCGCCAGTGAAGAGTCAAAATGTTGTATATACAATTTATAAGCTAGAATTAAAATGAGCTATGTATATGTTGGAAAACACACTAAATTAGATAGATAAGTAAAATGTTAATAGACAGTTTGCGCAGTTCACGTAAAACGCAAAACGCTATACGTAAAAATTATTTTTACGTAAGCTCCTCCTATTTTACGTAAAAATCATGTTTTACGTAAACATTTGAAATTACGTAACGCTATATTTTACGGTAGCGTTTACGTGTAGCGTAATCAAAATATCACGTTAGCGTAAAAATTTGAATTTCCGCGGATTTACTAATAGCCCTGATGGCCCAGTGGTTAGCGAAGCGAAGTATCCAAGGATCCTGGACATGCCTGTCCCTCAAGGCAGCGAGTTCAATCCTCACTAGGGGCGAATGACTTTTATGTGAAAGTTGTTCGTATACGACATGTGTGGTGAACCAACGTCCCAGATACACATCTCACGCCAACTTACACCTTATTTCGATACAATTAAAATTATTTTCAAAAAACAAATTTAAATTTTTTTTTTCAAATCTAAGATTTCTATTTGTAATAGTCAGATGTTATCAACTGAAAAGTTTTAACGTCATGGCGGAAATAGTTTACTAAATGAAATAATCGATGTAAATACATATCATTTTTTCAAGTATGTGTGGTACTTTTGATAAAAACGAGAAGAAAAACAAGCTTATAATCTATTTTTGAAAATTACTAAATATAACGTGTAATTTTTTTGCGTTATAATATTGGAGTGCGCAAACTGTTCAACGTTATTTTTTCCGTAATTTTTGAAAAACGTAAAAATTAAATTTTGGGTTTTACGTATAGCGTGGAACTATTTAACGTCGAACTGCGCAAACTGTCTAATTAAGTGGTTGTTTCGAATGTGCGCAATTTTTGATTTGCATGTTTTTAAAAAGTGAAAATTGTTTTATTTACACATTTTTGAAAGGTGCAAAATGTTTTATTTACATGTTTTAGAAAAGTGCAAATTGTTTTATTTACACATTTTTGAAAGGTGCAAAATGTTTTATTTACATGTTTTTGAAAGGTGCAAAACTTTTTATTTAAAAATTTTTGAAAAGTGCAAATTGTTTTATTTACACGTTTTAGAAAAGTGCAAATTGTTTTATTCACACGCTTTAGAAAAGTGCAAATTGTTTTATTTACACATTTTTGAAAGGTGCAAAATGTTTTATTTACATGTTTTTGAAAGGTGCAAAATGTTTTATTTAAAAATTTTAGAAAAGTGCAAATTGTTTTATTTACACGTTTTAGAAAAGTGCAAATTGTTTTGTTTACACGTTTTAGAAAAGTGCAAATTGTTTTATTTACACATTTTTGAAAGGTGCAAAATGTTTTATTTAAAAATTTTTGAAAAGTGCAAATTGTTTTATTTACACGTTTTAGAAAAGTGCAAATTGTTTTATTTACACATTTTTGAAAGGTGCAAAATGTTTTATTTACATGTTTTTGAAAGGTGCAAAATTTTTTATTTAAAAATTTTTGAAAAGTGCAAATTGTTTTATTTACACGTTTTAGAAAAGTGCAAATTGTTTTATTCACACGCTTTAGAAAAGTGCAAATTGTTTTATTTACACATTTTTGAAAGGTGCAAAATGTTTTATTTACATGTTTTTAAAAGGTGTAAAATGTTTTATTTAAAAATTTTTGAAAAGTGCAAATTGTTTTATTTACACGTTTTAGAAAAGTGCAAATTGTTTTATTTACACGTTTTAGGAAAGTGCAAATTGTTTTATTTACACATTTTTAAAAAGTGCAAGAATATTCTACTCACGGGCTTTCTTTAGATCCTAATTTTTTTTAAATCATGAATTTTGTTCCTAGCTAAAAATCGAAATGTGTGAATTTGAGACTTTACTAGTGATATGACAAAACGAAAATGGCACGGACAAAAACTTCATTAATTTTTCGAAATTTTACCATAATGATTACCAAATTACGTTTAAATGATTTAAGAAAAATTGTCGTGGTTAAAAAACCTGATTTAATTATTACCTGCTCCATCTTAACTTCCATATGACTAGCTTCGTCCTTGAGAGTTTTAACTTTGTCCACGGCCAATTGCCAGAGGGCCCATAATTTATTTTTCTCCAACATGAATAAGTTTCGCTCTTCCAGTTCTCGGTCTTTTTCTAGCTGTAATATACAATACAGATTATATTCAAAATTCAGCCTTACAAATTTTACAACTTTTTATATGGCGTAGAAATTTCGATTTTATAACCAATGAATTATTTATGTAGAGGAAATTACATTCAAACTATACGAATAAATATTGCAGTGCAAATTATACAGCGTATGGTAATATTACCTAACTAAGCTAACTAACCAGGAGTTTCTTAATGTGGGCCATGAGTCCGCCAACTGGCATTTCAGACGGGTGGAGTGCCTCTCCTACTTTGGGTAATTTCTTGCCTTTCGGACCTCCAGCTTTCCCTCCCTTTTTCTTACCTTTCTTCCCCTTCGCACCACCGCCCTTGGCTTTTTTCGGCATTTTTATACTCGGTTCTCTATACTGATTTTGGCGGTTTCTTGTTTGTTTAGTCCGTTAGTTGGTAGTGGTAAGGATTACGGATGCGGTTGGTGGGTTATCGGAATTGGAAATTGGAATTGAAAGGATTATTTTGTATTAAAGATTGCAGATAAAATTGATGGAAAATGAAAATGTTTTTCTTTTATTGTTTTCAACAGTTTTTGGTTTTGATTTTTCGATATTTCGATTTTTGTTATTGTTTCAAGGTCAGTGAGATTTAACCTTGTTATATTTTTCACTGGTATTGCTTTCTTTGATTTATGTTATAATATGCTGTTATTGGGGTTCAGATTTCTTAAACTAAATTACTTTTTTGCTTGCATTTCCTAAGCCTGCCTGTGACCTGACGACCTGATCTATATAGTCCTGCCTACTTGGGTCATCGGGTCATGTGACCTAATGGATCTACAGTCTACAGGCTAATAGCAGAAAAAAGTCATTTGTTCCTATAATGAAATTGAAGTATTACTGGATATGCTATTTTTGTTATTGTTATAAGTTTGACATTGAATTTTGAGCCAATTTAAATTTTTGAATTAATTTATTTATTTCAATATTCAGCGAGAACTAGCAGAAGCAGATTAGCAGATTATAGAGCTATCGCTATTAGATTGGAAAATTAAAAAAATATTTAATAATGCACAAAATTCTAAAATACGAATATTATACAAGTTATTATGTTGAAATCAAATTAATGAATAAAATATTTTTCATTAAATTTATGACTATTTCTAATGCGATTTAACACAGTTTTTTAGAGAATTTAATACATTTAAAGACAGATCTGTTTACTATTTACGTAATGTAAGATGTGTACAATGTACAATGGAGTTTTCATAAAATTGCAAAATAAAAATAAAGTACCGCAAGACAGCAATAAGTTTCGAATTTTTAAACAGTAAATAGCAGTGTAAATAGTAATTATTAACTAAGGGGTCGTCCATAAATGATGTCTTGCAGATATTTACATTTCAAGGACCTTATAATATGACCCCCCCTGTCATAAGCGTAAACATTGAGTATAAATGGCTATATTTAAAAAAAAAGATGTTATGCGTATCCAAGCAGACTCATTTGACCCGTGACATCATTTATGGACGATCCCTAATATTTTAAAGTTAAAGCACTCCTCTCCGTTGACCCATAGCAGCCATGAGAATATGTTTAGCAGCCAAAACGGTCCTCTCAGCCTCCTCCACAGTTCCTAATTTCGGATTAACTTCCGTCATGTCAAATCCCACCATTTTCCCTGTACTGGCCAGCTGCTCAACGAGGGAAATGGCTTCTCGTAGTAGAAGACCCCCAGGCACTTTTTATGGCAGACAGACAAAGTTTTAAGAACAAATTATTTTTAATCAAGAAACATCATTAAATAAAATATTTTGCACTTTTAAAAAACGTGTAAATAAAATATTTTGCACTTTTCAAAAA
The DNA here is from genome assembly GCA_949802685.1 of Dicyrtomina minuta. Lineage (NCBI taxonomy): Eukaryota > Metazoa > Arthropoda > Collembola > Symphypleona > Dicyrtomidae > Dicyrtomina > Dicyrtomina minuta. The sequence goes on from OX461809.1 coordinate 86,156,377, forward strand.
CGTGTAAGTAAAATAATTTGCACTTTTCAAAAAACACGTAAATAAAATTTTTTACAGTACACTTATCAGAAACGTGTAAATGAAATAATTTGCAATTTTAAAAAAACGTGTAAATAAAATATTTTGAACTTTTCAAAAACACGTAAATAATAATAGACTTTGGCGAGATAATGAAGGGAAACGCATAACTCACCTGGAGTTCCAGTAGAGGGCGCTTCAACTGGAGTGACGACGTCAATATCAAAGCTGACATGGAACGGTTTAACATTATTCGGTGAGAGGATATCTTTCGTCATTCGAATCACATTTTCAATCCCAAGCTTGACAATGTCTTCCATTGTGAAGGCGTGGATACTCATGTTTCGGATTAGGAGCCTGTCAAGATACACATTTCATTAAAGGGATGGTCCATAAATGATGTCACCCAAATTAATTTACACTCTTTAAGGACCCACCTACATCCATCCCTATATGACATTATCATCACTTCGTTCGTACTTACTTTTCCCAAGGGTCCAAATCACGCGAGCCGATGTACACTAGGCGTCTCACTGGAATACTGGAAAATGAATTATTTTCCAAAATATTTTTTATTTTGTAAATTCTACTGAACTGGGATTGGGATTTTCAAAAATAATTCAAAAATTTAGCAATTGTCTATCTTTGTCTACCTGGAATTAATGAATTGAAAGCCTTCCGTTCCATTGGGTTGTTGAAGTTCCTTGATGAGGAAGGAGAGCGGCATCCCAAATAGAAAACCGGACGGCGTTGACTCGGATTTGTGAATGTCCCCGTGAGAGTCTACCCAAAGAATCCCAAGATCTTCATCATTGTACGCTTGCGCCGTGGCGGCAATGGTCCCAATGGAAATTGAATGATCCCCGCCCAGCGTCACGGCCACTCTCTTATCATTACAGATGTCCTTGACTTTCTTGTAAATCTTTTCAGATTCCATTAACAAAATATTTTCAAGGATGTCACATTAGGATTGTGTTAAGAAATGAGACATACAAAAAATGTATTAAATCGGAATAATTTTTTGTGCTGGTATTCACTGTATGTAATTAAAGGCTAAAAAACATAAACCAACCTCCTCACTGACTTTGGCAACTTCACTAAAAAATTTGAGCTCTTTGCCTTTACTATTTTTGGCTGCCGGGAGACCTAATGAAGCTGTCACGTTCACGTCCCCGAAATCTTTGACATCCGCCCCTGTTTATTTTTAGTGTACAATATCATTACCTTGAGTTATTAAGGTTATTTATTAAATTCCAAATGTAACGCGTGACAAGCGTTTCTATAGTGGAATCGCTATATAACGTACTTTAATACTTCAAAGATGGAACTTAAAAAGTACCTAATTCTTAATAAAGTAGATACGTTATGTAGAACGTCTATAACATATCGCCAAATTGAAGACTCAAAATGATCCATATCCATTTTTAGCTAGAAACAAAATTGGTTATGTACAAATAATTTAAATATCTTGAGCCTAAAATTAATTTTTATATTTTAAGTACTTTTCAAAAACATCTACATGGAACATTTTGAACTTTTCAAAATCATGTGGATAAAATATTTTTGCACTTTTCAAAAACGTGCAAATAAAATATTTTGGATTTTCAAAAACGTGTAAATAAAATATTTTGCACTTTTTAAAAGCGTGCAAATAAAATATTTTGCACTTTTCAAAAACGTGCAAATAAAATATTTTGGATTTTCAAAAACGTGTAAATAAAATATTTTGCACTTTTCAAAAACGCGCAAATAAAATATTTTGGATTTTCAAAAACGTGCAAATAAAATATTTTGCAAATTTCAAAAACGTGTAAATAAAATAATTTCGCACTTTTAAAAAACGTGCAAATAAAATAATTTCGCACTTTTAAAAAACGTGCAAATAAAATATTTTGCACTTTTCAAAAAAATCTTAACATTTCACGCATTACATTCAATCTCATTTAGTGTTTTTCTTGATATAGCACATTTTAATTCTAGCTTAAATTGGAAATGGACTATTTTGATTCTTCATTCCCGATAAACAGCTATATTGAAAAGCGGACAATTACAAAAGTCCAATGTATGGAATTTTTTATAAATATCGAAGTACGACATAGACATAAGGCAATATTCCACTGAATTCAGTATTCTATAATGTATTTACGTTGAATTTGAAGTTATAGTTTGTAATAATAGATTGGAATTTAATTATTTTTTAAAGCACAGATTTAAATGTTTTCCATACCATCCTCCTTCACAGTTTCAATAAGCCCAGATTTAAAAAGTAATTCCGGTGCTCCAGCTGATCCCCTTCTGGACTGTGTAAGCGAACAGTAAGTGTTGATTTATTTTTGTCTTTTTTAGTTTTGTCAAAATAGTGCACTCGAAAATGAAAGGTAGCGGTGTATTTAATTACATGGTGTATCATTATTCAAAAGCATACTAACGAAGATGATACTTACTTGCCCATAGTCAGATGCTACTCGAAGAATTCCATACTTGACCGTTGGATTCCGCTGGAAAATTTAGTGAAAATTATAAAAACCCAATTTAAAAAAAACTTTGGATTTAATTAAAAGTTTGAATTTTCATCACCCTAATTAATTAATTAATTAATCAATTAATTGATTATTTGAAAGCCCTTTTCTAAAGCCAATCTACTAACCACAAACTCGTCAGCAAAGACAGATATTCGCGTCGTAGACGAGAACAGTAGAATGAGTCCTACTCCGAGGGACAGGAGAGATTTACTAGTTTGATTTTTCATGGTGGCGCAGCGCAGCGGCGCGGCGCTCGAAACTTCTGCAACGGCGCTAGATTTGAAATAAATAATGAATTCAAATTCGGTTCCTGTTCCAATTAATCCACGGCTCTATTTCCGTAAAGTAAAAATGTCCTTTCTAATAGTGAAAGCGAAACAAAATTGCGCAAATTGCGTATTATTTTTAGTAATCTGTAAATTGTGTGATATTATGATAAATACAAATTAAATTCAATAGAATAGTACTCTGATTGGTTTAGTAGGTTTGTTTTTCGTTGTTTTCTAGTATGTTGAATGATAGCGAGGATTGAGGTCAAGTTTTTAATTATTGTTGTGACAAAGATGACTCTACAATTTTAATATGATGACAATAGTAAATAATTAGCAGTGATAATAATAATAAAAAATAGAAAGTTAACTTTAATTGTTGCATGCAATGTTTTTATTATGTTGTTATTGTTATTCTGATTCTTCAGCGACAGAATGACATAGACCGACCGACGTTTAAATTCCCTTTTATTTGATGGAACTCGCATGATACAAGATGGAAAATTTAAAAATTGGCGGACATAGTAATTTAAGCAGGATCACGTGAAATCGTGACATGTCGGATAAATATCGTTTGTGAAGAACCATAACGACCCATATCCAATTTAAGCTAGAATCAAAATGAGCTATGTCATAAAACAAAATGAAAAAAAATGCGTCAAATGTTAATCGGGAGTTTTTAAAAAGTGTAAAATGTTTTATTTACATGCTTTTGAAATGTGTAAAATGTTGTATTTAAATGTTTTTGAAGAGTGCAAAATGTTCTAATTCCATGTTTTTGAAAAGTGTGAAATGTTCTAATTCCATGTTTTTGAAAAGGTGCAAAATGTTCTAATTCCATGTTTTTGAAAAGGTGCAAAATGTTCTAATTCCATGTTTTTGAAAAGGTGCAAAATGTTTTAATTCCATGTTTTTAAAAAGGTGCAAAATGTTCTAATTCCATATTTTCGAAAAGGTGCAAAATGTTCTAATTCCATGTTTTTGAAAAGGTGCAAAATATTCAATTAAATGCTTTCAAGACATGTTTGAATTTTTTGTAGATAGTTGATATTGTTTTTAGCTAAAAATGGATATGGGTCATTTTGGTTCTTCACAGACGATATGAGAATTAACTTTTAGAGGAATGCACAGCGTAACCATATACTTTTAAGCTAAAATAATGAGCAGAAATAAATACAGTACACGTTGTTAAGTTAATCTCCCACATTTCAAGAGCTCCACTTCTTTTTTTAATATTCAAATTCAAAATCATAATCATAACAGAAAAAAACATGTAAAAAAATAACATCCACAAGTTGGCAAATATATTATAAATGTATACTTTGTGTCATATATGTTGTATATAATAATCTATACATAATTTTTCCAAAAAAATATCAAAACAGAACATTCTAAAAGTATTAGTATTGTTTTAAAAAAACCCCAGGCCTTCGCCTCAATCAATGCTAAAGGGTAAGGAAATCTTTTAAATGACACTTGCACTTGAACTTTCTTTAGTGCGCAAACTCTATGTATTTACTCCTTTTCGACACCCGGACCCGGACCCGGCTTTTTAATGTTCTTGCTTTGCGACGAGACGACAATCTTTGACCCCGCTGCTCTTTCACGACCGGTAGGGGAATCTCCATCTTTGACTGGATAGAGTGATTTACGCTCATTTCTCAGATTCTCAGCTTCACAACAGCGCCTGCACAACTTGGAGCACCATCTTGAAGACCAGGAGCATGGAATGCAGATGATGCTAAATATTATTTTGAGCCTCTGTCTCAGCCTCTGCTTCACGTGTTGAATGCGCTCAAAGGCTTCAGGGAGATTGTAGCGTAGCGTGGCGGACACGACCAAATTATTTATGTTCACTATTAAGATCGTTTGGAAGAAGAGAAGTGTGAGCGGGAAGAGGATCCAGCTCAGTTTTAAATGGAACAGTTCTTCCTGAATCACCTCCAGACAATTCTAGTAGCCAGATAAAAAAAAACATTGAAATGCTTAACTTACGATTAGTTAGTCTTAGTTATTATAGGTTTCGAATGGTGACACACACGCGTTGAAAAAGCCACTGATCTTCAGTCGATGGCCTCAACCTATAGTCCGGGCCGGATAATGCGGCGAGCGCAGGCAGCCACCGTTGCTTGAATTTTCAAAACAACATGTGTAAATGGAACATTTTGCAGTTTTCAAAAACATGTAAATAGAATATTTTGACTTTTCAAAAACATGCAATTAAAATATTTTGCACATTTTAAAAACATGCAAATAAAACATTTTCTACTTTTCTCAAAACATGTAAATAGCACATTATACTCTTTTTAGAATCAAGTAAAAAGAACATTTTGCACTTTTCTAAAAACACGTAAATACAACATTTTGCTTTCCCAAAGAAAACCATCAATAAAATCAAAATGGTGGTTTTGTATGGAAACAAATTGCTGCCTAAAAACAATTCCTTCGTCCGGGTCCGGCCCTGGCTATAGTTTGGGATCGTCCAGAACTGACACGTTTCAACAATTGTTGGTTCTAAAATGGCGTATTTTTTGAGGACGGCATTTGTGGACAATTCCTTACTGTTACTTTAACCCCCCACCCTGACAAAAAAACTTCACTTGTATAAAGATATATACGTACCCTTGGCCAGAGGTAATCTTGAACTGTGGAAAAATCATGATAGGACGGAGAGGCGGGATTTTCAAAATCTTTAATTTTCTGGACACATGTGGCATTCCTAGACTTGGCACAGCACGTCACTAGAATACAACTACAGACGGATCGAATCCAGTTATGTGGCCCTTCCAACCCACAGCACTCTAATGTCTCCTCCATCCTCCTGTAGAACCTCCTGATCCCCCCCGCCGTCCCCAACATGTTCGCCTCCATAATCCTCTGGTAGACATGGAGCCCCGGAAGGTTCCACGCGATAAAAACGTACGCTGCTGCCAACATGTCCAGCCCCATGAGGAGCCCATGAATATGTGGGTGTATCGGGAAGAAGACGGCGGACTCACACACCCCCAAAACAAACAGAGCCGTAATTCCGCACAAAATAGACGCCCCTGAGCCGACCGTCAATATTTTGGGTGGGACATCCATATTTTCTTGACTAATTTGAAGGAATTCTTGGGCACGCGGGCGGGCTTTTTGAAACGCCTTCGTGACCAACAGGCCAATTACCCCCCAAAATATCATTAAACAGTTGAGAGCCACGTAGCCACGGATTGGGAATCTTGTTGAATCCTTTCCTCCTCCTGCAACTTGAACCGATCCCGAAATCGAACCCGCGACAACCGATCCGGAACGAGCGCCAGTTCCAGTTCCAGTGAGAGACCCAGTTCTCCCGCCGCCGTTATCAGTATCAATGGACCCGTCCTCAAAAGGGCTTCCAATAAGTGTGTCGTCCTCAAAAATAATCTCTCCAATTCCAGGCAATACTTTTTGATAGCGTGATGATTTTGCTGGTTGCTGCTCTGCGGGAGCGTTTGAGGATTTAAGATTCTGATTTAGAATCTGATTCTGACTCGCTCTGAAGATGCTACCGTTTAGAGACCTTTTTTTAGAAACGAATGAGGTTTGAGAAGTTTTTTTAGATAGTTTAAATGCGTCAGCATTGATTTCTAGTTTATTCGGGACTTTCTCGTCAGTTGGTGGGACTCTAGTTTTAGCACCAGAGATGACGATGGCAGGGGAGCTGGGGTGGATCTTTGTGTAGTCTTTTGAATTCCTTAATCCTTTCACTGTAGCATTGAGAGGCGGCGGACCATTCAGCTTTGTCTGCGACATTCAGCTGAGTGACTACTACTGCTCCTCACTTCCGCTTTGATTTTCCTCAAGTCAAACTCGAACGAGTCCAACATAATTAATTAATTAATTACTGAAGAAATTGTTTTGTATGAATCTCCACAGATTTTTAGCTATGCATGTCATTGTCTGGCGGCAGTATCGTAGTTCGCCGTGTGGCTTTGGGAATAATAATTAGTTTTCATTTTCTGAATTTTGTTCCCGACCTATTTTTGTTAGATAGAACTTTAGTCATCAAAAAACCTAAAAACGTTTTTTTAAAAACTGTTTTAACACTTTTAAGTCTTACAACACGAAAATTGGCAATTGCTCAACTTTGGCAAAATATACACGAACTTCGTTGGTTCCAGAATTTAATTTTAAAATTATTATTACGATTATACGATTACTATGTCAGATATACAGGAAAACAATAAGCCCCAACCACCATAACAAAAGTTGGCCAGATTTCCAGATTTCGGATTCGGATTCGGTTTCAGAGACTCATAATTTTTTTGAATTTAAATCAAATTAATTATTTTTTAAATTAAAAAAATTTAGTTTTTGCTTTAATTTATATTAGAAATTTTCAGCGAATGACAGATTAATTTCAAACAAAATAATTAAAAAGTTCAAATTGGTGTACTGCACAAAACACTGCAATAATAATTTTTTATCCAGCATCCAGGGCAATCTACAAAAATACTAAATGCCAATTTATTTTATTAACGTTTTTTCTTAGAAATGTCAATGTCATGGTTTTTGTTATGGGGGAAAAACCGCGGAATTTTTTAAATCAACAAAGAAAATTTATTCATAAACGCAACATTATGAAAATAATGAAAGCTCATTGGTTCTTTTTTTTTTGAATGAGCGTTAGGTTAGAAAGAAACTTTGAAGGATTATTAGAAGGAGGTCTCATAAAGAATTCTCGTATAAAAAATCAAAATCCCAAATTCCGATTTAAAAATATTCAAAATCCAAACAAAGCGACTCTGATTTATTTTGCCAGTAGCCAGTGCCAGTATAGTGTGGAGCACTGTGGAGTGAAAACCAGTCAAAAATTGTTCTTTCCTGCTGCTTTGAATTTTGTATGAAAATTTTACATTTTAGTGATCGAAATAATCGAATTTAGTATCCAATATTTGTGTCAGATCCTGATTCTGAATTAATTTATTAAAATAGTGTGAAGTGTTAAATTTTGTTAGAAAATCTACTGTAAATTCAAAAACAAATTTGACATGTCAATGGCACAGCAGTCGCCGTCCGTTAACGTTAACAACAACGACATGGATGGAGATGGAAGTAGCTGTAGTTCCAGTCCTATTTCCAGTTCCAGTTCCAGCGCCAGCATCAGCCCTAGTGTCACCCCAACGAGTGACCCTACTAGTCGCCCAGCTAAAACTGGCAAAGTGAAAGTGGCCATTAGAGTTCGCCCTTTGATCCCTAAAGAAATCCAGGCAGGAGGTAAATTCTTTAAATTCTACCTAATTACATACCGTAAAGCGTCTAATGACACACCGGACACACGGGAGTTAGTAGAAGCTTTAAGGTACACAAAATCAGCTGTTTTAGGTTAAAAATTTTTAATTCAAATTTCTTTGAACTGCTGTCAAATTTTTTTTTTAATTCTTGATTTAAAAATTTGTCAGAAAAATCCAAATGGAGGACAAATGGACGAAGCATTGTTCAAATTAATCCACGGACGAATTTACCAGCGCGAAACCGCAACGCTCCCGCCTACACGTTTGACGCCACCTTTGGACCCGACCAAGACACGAAGCAAGTCTACACAGCCGTCGTGGCCCCGATCGTGGAGAAAGCTTTACAAGGGTTCAATGGGACAGTCCTATGCTATGGACAGACTTCTTCAGGTAAATCACCAAAATATTTTGTGAGGTTTTCGTTTTTTCTTGGCAAAGGCAAAACGTGGCAGCGTCATTAAGCAGCACTGCTTTCAAAATTTAGGCAAAACTCACACCTTATACGGGGAGGATGGTGGTGCGAATCCGGGGATTATTTCTCTGATGGCGGACGAGTTATTCGCTAGAATTGGAATTGACGGGGAGCGAAAATACTCTCTTCGGTAAGTTAACAGGCTACAATTACGGTATAAGCAGAAACTGTATAAGCAGAAACTGTATACGCAGAAACTGTATAAGCAGAAACTGTATACGCAGAAACTGTATAAGCAGAAAATGTATAAGCAGAAACTGTATAAGCAGAAACTGTATAAGCAGAAATTGTATAAGCAGAAATTGTATAAGCAGAAACTGTATAAGCAGAAACTGTATAAGCAGAAATTGTATAAGCAGAAACTGTATAAGCAGAAACTGTATAAGCAGAAACTGTATAAGCAGAAACTGTATAAGCAGAAAATGTATAAGCAGAAACTGTATAAGCAGAAACTGTATAAGCAGAAACTGTATAAGCAGAAACTGTATAAGCAGAAACTGTATAAGCAGAAATTGTATAAGCAGAAACTGTATAAGCAGAAATTGTATAAGCAGAAACTGTATAAGCAGAAACTGTATAAGCAGAAACTGTATAAGCAGAAACTGTATAAGCAGAAACTGTATAAGCAGAAACTGTATAAGCAGAAACTGTATAAGCAGAAACTTTATAAGCAGAAACTGTGTAAGCAGAAATTGTATAAGCAGAAACTGTATAAGCAGAAACTGTATAAGCAGAAACTGTAGAATGCATACATTTTGTCAAAATTTTAAATTTAGATAAATTTGGCAGTCAAAATTCGTTGCTCAGTTTTCTTACCTTTAACAATAAAAAATAAAAATTGTGATCTTCCGTAGAGTCGGTCTCCTCGAGATTTACAACGAAAAGCTGACGGACCTCCTTAATAGACAAAATCCGATTGAAGACGTGGAGGTGGACGGCGTGGTGGTGCCGAGGAACCTCACAGAAATTGACGTTACAACCCCTGATCAAATTCTAGAGGCTGTCAGGAGAGTTCAACGGCAGCGGAGGGCTGAGGAAACGGCCATGAATACCAAGAGTTCCCGCTCTCACACCATTCTCCGCATCGTGATTGAAACTGTTCCACGAGCGCCAACAATGTCAAAACAAATTCGAACTCAAGATGAGGACAATAACCAGGCCATGGCCCCGGCGGCTAATATTGACTCCCCCGAAACCGAAACCTCCCAGTTACACCTCACAAAATCCGTTCTAAATTTTGTTGACCTTGCAGGGTCCGAGAAATTATCAAGCACAGCAGCGAAAAGTAAAAGACTCTCAGCAGAGTCGATCTACATCCGCAAATCTCTCACAAGTCTCTGCCAAGTTATGAATGAACTGAGTAAAGGGAGGTACATGCCTGTGATCAAGTCGACGCCGTCGATGCCAGGTCGACATCAAAATCTGAATGTAACTTATAAAATCCCTACAACAACTGCAACTAAAAGTCGGAGTCTCAAACCCATTGATATTGATATTCCAAACAAGTAACTATCCTGACGTGTATTATAGTTAAAATAATTTAGTTTTTTTTGAGTTTTTGATGTTGACGAAAATATGGAGTTTCTGTGGACCTTGATAGTTTAATATCGTTTTATCGTTTGTTAAGAATCAAAATCGCCCATATCCATTTTTAGCTAGAATTAAGATGAGCTATGCCATAAAAACATGCTAAATGAGATAGAAGTGTAAAATGTTAAGAGTTTTTGAAAAGTTTAAAATGTTCTATATTTGCATGTTGTTTGGAAAGAGCATTTATTTTATTTACATGTTTATGAATTCAAAATGTGCAAAATGTTCTAATAATTATGGATTTGTTTTTCAAAATTGCAACACACCGTATATCTTAAAATAATTAAAATAATGTGCTGGTCTGAAATAGTGCACGGGTTTGAGAGTTCTCTGTTTGAATAGTACGCGGGTCTATTTAGCAAACTATTAAATGGCAGATTTTTTTAAGAGTATTTGAATTTTTGAAATTTGAATAGTACACGGGGCGTAACTATTTCAAGATATACGCTATTATATTTGCGTGTTTTTGAAAAAGTGCAAAATATTATATTTGTACGTTTTTTAAAAGTGCAAAATGTTCTATTTTCACGTTTTTGAAAAGTGCAAAATGTTCTATTTTCACGTTTTTGAAAAGTGCAAAATATTCGATTTACACGTTTTTGAAAAGTGCAAAATATTCTATTAACGTGTCTTTGAAAAGTGCAAAACAGTCTATTTGTACGTTTTTGAAAAGTGCAAAATATTCTATTTGCACGTTTTTAAAAAGTGCAAAATATTCTATTTGTACGTTATTGAAAAGCGAAAAATATTCTATTTGCACGTTTTTAAAAAGTGCAAAACGTTTCTAATTACATATTTCTAAGAATTGAAAAATGTTTTTACAATAATCGTAAGGCCAGATGAAAATAATATTTTCGTCAATGTTTTTAAATTCCCCATGACTATTTATATCCATTAACGCAACGTGTCAGGGTATTTACCTGTGACTAATATAATTTTAGAATTTTTAGACATATGAGCCATACGGCAAGTTCGATTCTTAAACAAAAAGCCTCCAAATTCAAATCTAAACCAAACACTGGAAGCCAAGTAATACCCACCATTTGGAGGCCAACTATTTTTCGAAAGAAATCCGGCCAATCACAGCAGCGACAGCATCAGCCTCTGCCAGTGGACATTACGGTAGTACAAGAATCAAAATCGAAATCCAAACTGAAATCTTCAGGAAAATCATTCAAACTACGTCGCACTTCAACATTCACTGTCTCAACCTCGATGAAGAATTCAGTCCCCATCCCGGGACTCCCTCTCAAACGACACATCAACTACCGGGACTCGAAGCTCACACGAATCCTACAAAGTTCTCTTGAGGGAAATGCCTTTGTAACGATGATCTGTAATATCGCCCCTGCGTACGTTCCTGAGTCTCGTGCCACTCTCAGAATTGCTAAAACTGCGAAAAAAATCAAAATGGATCCTATTCAAAATAAATTTTTAATTCCTTGTCCTCCCCACAGTAACGGTAACAGGAACGGGAACGGGAACGACGCACCTGAGAACGAAAGTACTGACGTGAAAAACGAACACAATACTGCAACAGCTTACGAGATACAAATTTCGGAACTGGTAAAACATCTGGAAGAAAAATGTGACGAGATTGAGAAGCTTCAGAGGGAAAATTCGGATTTGAAATTCTGTCGTCAGATATTTTCCAGTGTTAGCCCAGGGCCAGAAGCGGGACCGGGAACAACAGCTGTTCAAGCCCAATCCGAATCCAAATCCGTCGCAAAAATGTCGCAACCCGGACAATTTGGCGACGATGATGATGACGAGGCCCAGATCAAATCTCGATCACGACCTCGAACAAGGAGCGAGGCTAAAAGAAGTACCAGTACCGGTACCGGTCAGAGTCCGAGTCAGTCCCAGAAGCTGAATTTACCGAAAACCGGGAGCGTCGTCAGATACGACATTTCAGCGACGCAGCTACAGACAACGACACCAAGAGCCAAAATTCAAGAAAAACGAACTCCAAGGAAAAGTACTTGTCAGTCCCAGAAGCTAAAATTAGGAAAAATAGAAAGCGTCGTCGGAAACGAAATTTCAGCGACGCAGCTGGAGGCAACGACACCAAAAACTAAAAATCAAACCAAAAAACGACGTCCAAGCAAAGAAAGTGCCAGTATTGTTAGCGGAGATAAACGCACGAAAACGAAAACCGAAAACTCAACCAAGGCAAAGGCTTCAAAAATTACACCAAAACAGAGCTCAAAATTCATCAATGTCCGCCAATCTGAGTGGACAGCACTCAAAAAAGAAGCAAAGTATCTGAAGCAAATCCTGGCGGACCGTACACGTGAGAGTTTGGAGCTCGAAGCCAAGTTAATAGCTTCACAAGACTCCGTAAAGGCGAAAGACATTCTCCTTCAAAACGCAGAGCTGAGCGCCAAATTGGAAATTTCAAATCAACACCACAAAAATGAAATTGTGAGAAAATTACAAGAGGAAAGATTCATCACCTCATCTCAAAAAGAAAAGGCCACCCATCTAAAAGAGATTGACTCGCTCACAATGGAAATTACAAAACTGTCAAAAAAACTTGAAACTCAAGAGGAAACCCTCCTTCAAAAAATCACCATTTTGAACCAGGAAATTTCAAAGTTGACACTCTCATTGGAGCAAGCAATCAGCTCAGCAGCCACTTCAAACACAACTCATGCTCAAGAGTTGAAAATTCTGCGCGTGGATTTTAAATTGGAAATTTCAAAAATGGCTAAGACACTCAGGGAAACAAGGGGCTCCGCTAAATTGACTGAAACAACTTTGAATGAAACTATTGAGAATTTGAAAGCTAATTCAACTAGAGAAATTTCAATACTGACCAAAAATCTGGAGGGAAAGGAAAAACAGATTCGTACGATCCTAGCGGAATACCAAAAGAAGGAAGCGGATGTTAAGGAAGAATTGGATATTTTAAAACAGAATTTTACCCGGCAAATTTGTGAATTAAGTGAAAGTTTGAAGACTTCTCAGGATTTGAATGAAGCCTTTCGGTCACATTTTGACAGGCTTACTATTTGTAAGCAAGAATTGTCAAGTGCTCAAAACGATGGATTTGAGAATATTTTAGGGGAAATTGCCAAACTTGAATTATTAGAAATGAATTCTGGTGGTCAAAATCCTATTAAAAGTAGTGTTCAAAATTACCACGACGATCATGACCATGGGGGCGATGAAGATGGGGGGAACGTTCATGTTCCAGTCGTCGATGATAAAAATGAAAATTTATTGGAATTAATAGCGTTGGGTTCTTCTAGTATTACTGCAGCTGATGACGGAATGCAATTGCAATTATTGCCAAAAGAAGGCCAAGCATCTGATCTCTCAATTTGTGGGCCGCGGGGGGAATTGGAGAGCGGCAATGGCGATGGCAGACACGTCACATTTGTGGTCCCAGATGCAAATTCTGTCTTAAGAAAAGCAAACTTTTGGGACGACCAGATCCCCAAGAAAATTAAAATTAAATTTAGAAATCAACACTAATCAACAGTAGTAACATGAAAATGACAATTATGCTACTGCTACTTTCAAAAATTCCGCCATCTGGATCTATGTATATTGGAAAATTGTTTGACGTTACTTTTTTAAAAATGGCTCATAATATTTATTGTATTTATTTACTTTATTAATAAAGCTAACATTAATTTGTTTTTGCTTGTTCAAATAAACATGATTTAAAAAATAATTGCAATTTTATTATTAGGAATATATCGTCAGTGAAGGAACAAAATGACCCATATATCCTATCCATTTTCAGCCAAAAACAAAATCCACTATCTACAAAAATATTGAATTAGATTATCATGATCATCAAGGCGCTTGAATAGAAACTTTTGCAATTTTTAAAAACGTGTCAACAGAACAATTTGAACTTTTTAAAAACATGTAAACAGAAAAATTTGCACTTTTCAAAAACATGTAAACAGAACAATTTGCAGTTTTCAAAAACATGTAAACAGAACGATTTGCACTTTTCAAAAACATGTAAACAGAACAATTTGCAATTTTCAAAAACATGTAAACAGAACAATTTGCAATTTTCAAAAACATGTAAACAGAACAATTTGAACTTTTCAAAAACATGTAAATAGAAAAATTTGAACTTTTCAAAAGCATGTAAACAGAACAATTTGCACTTTTTTAAAAACATGTACCGTAATGATCCAAATAGATCCAATAAATCCCGGGTCTCTAATAGATCCCGGGTCTCGGAAAAAGTTTAAAATAGATCCCGGGGGTAACTTATATATGGATTCCAGGGGGTCTCCAATAGATCCCGGGTCTCTACTAGATCCCGGGTCAAGGACAAAGTTTCACATATATCCCTCCGGGATCTATTTGGATCACAAGTAACCCGGCCAGTTTACAGTTTTTAAAAATCATTTAAATAGAACATTTACACTTAAAAAAAACACATAAATATAAAAATTTGGACGCTTTTTAAAAACTCGTGATTAGCTAGCATTGTAAGCAAGTATCTTGCTTACAGTCGTTTTTTGACATAGCTCATTTTAATTCTACGGAATTTTTTGATGTTGATGGTTCGTTTAAAATTCTTTTATAGTGCATAATATCTTCCGCATTTTTGTTTGGCTTTCATTTGATGATTCTCGCTGATTTTCCCGACTCCAATTCAGATCATCCTCACCCATTTTCTATTCTTCATCTCACAATTTAATTTTCTTGCATGGATAATAATTGTACTTGTATGTTTATGTTACATTAACTGATTTAAACTTTTTTGCCGTGTTACATCCTTAAAAAAATAACATCAGAAGCAAAGATCATAAGAAGGGCACATAAATAACGGCTTAAAATCATAACTTTGAGCGTGAGCGTGACCGTCCTTTCATGTTTTATCTCAACTGTATAATACAACAATTAAAAAAGTGATTCCGAACGGCAACGGAAACACAGAAAAATTCAAACTATTTGACTTACAGGAATGACAAAGTGGGAAAAATGACAAAAAACTACTCATTTCCAACATTTTATGTTTCCTTCTGCTAGGGTACGAGTACGACTGGGACCAGGGCACGAATGGTCAAGGTACGACTGAATAGGGTACGACTGGCACTGGCAAGGCTACAGTATTGGTATTGGTAAGGAAGGAAACGGCATTTTTGTTTATAAAGAAAATTTGAAAGATATAATAATTATTACGGATTTATTTCTAACGTTGAATGGAAGGATACAGCCGGATGCCGGATTTGATCCTTCGCCGACGATTTGTTTCTTATTAATGGAATGCTACATGAGTGTGAATTGTTTCTAAATCGCAACAAATCAATTCAAAATAAAACATAATTAGCCTAAATTACAATAATAAAAATGCTCTATTTGGAATTGTTTTGGTAATAGACACACAGTAGCCTCTTTTTAAATTGTGGGATGAATAAGGCATTGTCCATAAATGACGTCACGGATACGTACTGACAATTAAGTTTCCTTTTAAGCCCCCGCATCTCACAAATAAGTAATGCAAATATTTTAGTGAACCATTGCAACACTTGAGTTTGAAAAATTGTAAAATATTTTTGATTTGTTACTAAATGAGAATTTGCATCGAATTGTTTTTATTTCTATAAGTTATTAACTTTATAATTTATTAAACTTTAAAAGCAAGTAAGTTTAAAATGTATGGATAATGGAAGACATACATATATAGGTGTGTGAAGGATCGTTCACAAATTACGTCAGCACTAGCGTTCTGATGACACCCCATGCTAAAGAGAGCCATTTACGCAATGGATAAGCTGATACTGATACTGGTGACATACAGGAGGAGTCCTAAATATTGGGATATTAAGATGACGTCATTTATGGACGACCCCTAATAAAAAATAATTTTGTAGGCTTCTTTTCTATTTAGTTGTGTATTTTTGACATTTTGACACGAAGTCGTTAGGTTGAACGTCGTTTGAATATTTTCTAATTTTTCCCGTATCTAGACAGGCGTCACCTTTTTACTACGGCCCCTTCTGCATCGGACGACACACTGTAAAAACAATCCAAAACATAATCGATAAAAGCTTAGAAAAAAATGACCTCCCCGTCGCAAATCGCAAAGGACGAAACAAAGAAATGATTGCACTGTGATTAATTAAATACATATTTTGAAACAAACCTCCGGGAGCTCCCGGCTTAACTACAGCACACCCTTGTTTATCAGGACAGTCTCCTCCGAAATTGCACTCTTGCTCTGCACCTGTGGGAGACACGGTGACAGCCAATAAGAAGGCAGCAATCAATCCAAGAAACGCCAAAATTCCAGTTATTCCCCTCATTTTTATTTTTACGCCCCGATAACTTGCTTCTGTATCAAAAATAATTATTTCTAAAATCAAAAATAAATTAGTGGAACTGGAATCCACAATGATACATTTGATTTTTTATTTTATTAAAAATTAATTTTCTTACCTTTGAAAGTTGAGTGCTGTTGAGAGTTGCTGTTGGGTCTGAAATCGCTTTCGTGAGTCACTTAGAATTCTTTCGTTTTGCACGTCAATTTAACGAGTTTTGATCCCCGTTGATTCCACGTCACAAAAGTATTTGATCGCAATCATATGCATAACTAATTAGCCCTATTACAATGATCATTGATCCGCTTTGATTCTCACACAATTGCATCAGTTTGAATTGAATGGAGATTTAAAGTGATTAGGTAATTGAGTGAATAGGAATATTGTGCTATGAATGATGCGAATGCCGTTGAATGCATGCTTACGTGTATGGATTGTTTTAGGAAAATATTTAGAAGGATTCTTTGCAGGTTGAAATATTCAACGAAATCGGAAATTACTAAATATTTTGAGCGTTTTCCAATAATTCAATGTACTATTAAACTGAATGACTATACTTTAAAAATGAATACGAATGTGACTAGTGTCAGAGTAATTCGTGGAAGGAGCCTAGATGGAGTCCAGTGCCCGGTGCCGACATTGCGGTGCTGAGAAAGAAAGTCTCGGTCATGTTCTAGGCTCCTGTACTCGGGGAGAGCTCTTACGTTACAGTCGTTATCACGCTAATCGGGAAATCATTGCTAAAGTTTGGTAAATAAATTATAAACTGCTTAACAGACAGTACAATTAAAGTTAGATGCTGTGGTGCAATCAGGGACGAATGCGTACTGACAATTAAGTTAATGCCGATATTTGAATATGTCTCTTTGCCCTATTCGAAAATTAAAAAATAGAAAAATATTTGAGAGTTGATACTAAATGTGATATTGCATATTGCATCGACTCGTTTTTATTTCCATACATATACTGAAGCTGATGACAGGGTAGTCGTAGGGTCCTAAAAATGGAGATATTTCGATGATATCAATTATGGACAGCCCCTATTACAAAAATGTGTTACAAAAAATAAACCTCTAAGAGAGAGAAAGTAAATTTTTATTTACAACTGGCGTTACAATAACGCTTGCCATAAAGACACAGTAAAAACATACATGAATTTTGAGAAGTTTTAACGGTTATATGAATTTAAGATTTGTTTTGTTTTTACATAATAATTTTCCAGCTAACTATTAAATAAGTTCATATTATATAGATGGTTATGAGCTATACGGCATGAACCCCGAATGGTTGCAATGACTATTTCTTCGATTATTTTTGACGGAAGCCGCATCTCTTTTCGGAATGATTCGAAGAAGGCAGGAATAGTGCCACGAGCTCCAACTAGTAAACCTATAACCTCTAATTTCTTAAGTTGGTATTTTTCCAGGAAGTAAGGGATACAAGGATTGTAGTGAGCTTGCTTTTCAACGTTTACATCATCTGCTTGGCCAGAATGCTGTTCCATGCGAATAGTAGGATCCAGAATATAGCCCGACTTTGACTCTGTTCGAAAACATATTATATCCACTCGTTTAGAGGCACCGTCAGATACTTCCTCGAAGACATTCCAGTCCAATGTTTTCAGATGTTTAGCGATAATTGACCTAACTTCATGATGCCTGCTGTTTCTTAGTAAGCTTCCAACGTGACATTTTTCCAGAACATGAGCGAGGGTTTCTTTCTCTTTACAGTGTCTGCAAAGGGATGATTCTAGGGAACGACCTGGAATAGCTTTAAGGGTATTAACATTAGCACTCATTTTTAAAGCATTTAACCACTCTGAAGATGTCAATCCACATTTGTCAATAATAATTTTATTTCCGTAGGGGCAATCTTTATACATTTCTACGCCTTGAACTCTTAGCGAAAAGGAACACCATTTTTCAAATTCTTTGTTCCTCAAAGCATCCCGCAGAATTTTTGCAGGCTTCGTTTTGGGGCAAGTTTCAATTTGATTTTGAATTTCGTCTTCATTGAGTTTCAGTGCTTCAGCTTCAATACAACTTTTCATTTCGAGATTAAGATCTTTCACAAACGGTATATATGGATCTTTAGAGCTCAGCAGAACCACACAAACATTGTATTGCTGTATAAAAGCCTCCCAACTAGATCGCATCACTTGAAGGCCCCTGTGCTTTTTTGAGCAATACAATAATGCATTTGGTGAATCATGTGGAATTGCCAAAATTTCCTTAACTGAACTTCAAATCAATTTGTCTAAATCCTCTAAAAACTTGTTTGGTAGTTTATTTAAAGGGGCTGTCTGAAGTGAATATGTTATACAAGGCAATAGATACTGATTGATGATGGCTATTTTTTGGTTGGGAAATATCATTGGGGTCCCTACGAGGTTCTGTAAATCCTTCGAAAAAAATTTTATTGTCACTGCGAGATCAAAACTAATTTCGTTTTTAAAATTAAACCCTAAGTATTTAACAGTTTCATCTTCTTTAATAGCTTGTATTGTGTTGTTGTTATCCACAATAAGTGGTTCTTCACAAAGTTTGACTTTTTTAATGTTAATAACCTTGCATTTGTCAATATTAATCTGATATCCAACTTTATTAAAATTTGAAATAGCAATTTCATACAATGTGCTTTAATGCCGTTAAATGCATCTTGTTGTAAGTTTTACTTCACTCGAACCGACCATATCTCCACAAAATATTCTTATTCGACACATTAAAATACTGCCTATTGCCGCAAACACTGTACTGCCGATAAGCTACGCGTTAATTCACTGTCTATTGCCCCCCCTCCCATCCCATACTGCCGATTGCCATGCAGCCATTAATTAATTGTAAACTATGTATTATAATGAACCGTTCCAACACTTGAGCATTTGAAAAATTGTAAAATATTTTTGGTTATATACTGAATGAGATATTTTATCAAATTGTTTTAATTTTCATAAACTGGTGGCATACAAATCCTAAATGTTGGGATATTTAGATGACGTCATTTATGGACGATCCCTAATAAAAAATAATTTTGAAGATTCCTTTTCTAATTATTATTATCTGTATATTTTGGCTTCGAAATTAGTTATGTGGCCTTCGTTTGAATATTTTCTCATTTTTCGCGTACCTACCCCGGCACCGACACCGACGTCACGTTTACTGTCTCAATACAACTTGCGACACACTGTAAAAATACAAAGATCAAACCACAATCGATTAAAAGTCTGCCAAAAAATTACATCTCCGTATCCCCGTTAGATAATAAATCTTATAAATAAATATTTTTAAATTTACCTGATTTACTTCCTTCCCTCCCATCATTATAACACTGATGTTTGGGAGGACAGTCTTTATCGTATTTGCACATTTTATCTGCATCTGCGGGAGACACGCTCACAGCCAATAAGAAGGCAGCAACCAATCCAAGAAAAGCCAAAATTCCAGTTATTCCCCTCATTTTTAGTTTTATTCCCCGATCACTTTCGCTTCGGTGTCAAAATTAGTTCTTTCTAAAGTCAAAAATAAATTAGTGGAACTGGAATTCACAATGATACATTTGATTTTTTATTTTATTGAAAATTAATTTTTTACCTTTGAAAGTTGAGTGCCGTTGAGAGCGTCTGTTGGATCTCGAATCGCTTTCTTTAGTCACTCAGAATTCGCTCGTTTAGCACGTCAATTTAACGAGTTTTGATCCCCGTTGATTATACGTCACAAAAGAATTTCATCGCAATCATATGCATAATTAATTAGTCTCATCACAATGATCATTGATCCGCTTTGATTCCCACACAATTGCATCTGTTTGAATTCAGTGAATAGTTTTCCAAATGCATCTGTTTAATTTCAATGGGGATTTGAAGTGATTAAGTAGTTGAGTGAATAGGAATATTGTGCAACTATTTTCAACTCGTTACTTTGCCTACGTGGATGGATTGTTCCAGGAAAGGGCCTATTTGCAGGTTGGAACATTCAAAGAAATAATCAATTACTAATTAATTTGAATATTTTATGCATTTGATTTGCAATGGCTTTGCAACTAAAATTGTATGACTTGTTTCCGCATCACATAAAACCAATTCTGAATAAAATGTATTTAGGTTAATTGCAATACTGAATGATCTACTGGTATTTAATCGCAATATCCTCATATCAATTTAATGGATGGGTTCAAATTTAACAGATTCAAAGTGATCCAAAAATTGAGTGAATACGAATTGGGCTACATTCTCTTGGATAAGGGATTGTCCACAAATGACGTCATTGGTATATAGGGTCAATGGCTCTACTTGGCCACTCATGACATCCCATATTAAAGATTGAAGGTTTTCCATAAATGATGTCACGTAAATTATCCTTAGGGACACATCCGCCACCAACTACAGAGGGTGTAGGGGTTGGGCACTGTCCGTCTTTCTGTCCGTTGATATGTCTGTCTGTCGGTCATGCTCCACAGGTCAGTTTTTAACTTATTTTCTTGAAACAGCTTTTAACCGACCACAAATGTAAGGGCAAAGCGCCATGTTATCTTTAGCGTTGATCAAACCAACTAGTTTTCGCAAAATATTTGCTGAATGGACTCATGCCAAAGCGCATTAAAAAACGGGTGAATTATACATTAGTAACATTAGCATACATACCTATTTATAAACACTGAAGGTGAAACTACGCTTATTTACATTTGCACGCCATAGGAAGTACAAGTATATCTAACACTATTGGTATTAACACAGCCAATCTTAAGTACACTAAAGGAATGGGGAGAGGCGGGGTGTAATTGGGATGTTCCATGAATGACGTCACCCAAATTATCATTCTGTAATTGGGATGGTCCATAAATGACGTCGCCCAAATTGTAATTTTCTTATAGGGATGGTCTATCATATAAGCATATAGTCCTTAAATGAAGTCGCACAAATCATACTTGCAGTGGCCTCCTCGGAGGGGCGAGAAAAAACACGCGGGTGCGCCGTTTTTCTGACATATTTGTATGTTTAGTATAAAAAAAATAAATTTATTCATTAGGTCGATCTAACCGAAGTTCATAAAACCAGACTGAACCAGTCACTGTGGGTGAGGAAATAGGAGGCTACCGCGTTAGATCGTCTCGGTCTTTGTACCCTTTCACCTATCCCCGTCCCCTCCTCCACAGTGAAGGAGTCCCATTCCCTAGGCCCCTGCAGTAAGTAGTGGTCACTAAGGAGAACCGAAGGAGATCCGGTTTCAATCAACCATCCAGTGACGTTTGTGAAGCATGTAAGCATGTAAATGGAACATTTTACACTTTTCTCAAAACATGTAAATAAAACACTACACTTTTGAGAAACACGTAAATAGAACATTTTACACTTTTGAGAAACACGTAAATAGAACATTTTACACTTTTCAAAAACATGTAAAAGAACATTTTGCACTTTTCTGAATCAAGTAAATAGAAAATTTTGCACTTTTCAACAAGTGTTTTTGAAAAGTGCAGAATGTTCTGGAATTGGAATCTTTTGTGGACGACCCCTAAGTGTACGTCACGAGTACAATACAGTGAGTAATAAGAAGGGAATAGATTCCACGACACTCGCTCCCACAGGTTTCCTCCAGATCTTCAAGACAGCATCGGCCATCTGACAGAAAAGGAGGGAGATTCATCGAAACAGATAATCAAAATGAAGATACAACTCGCGATCCTTCGATCCTACGCCTATCAACCAAAAGATGAACCAAGAGACGCTGCCATGCGGCCAAGACGCATCTCGAGGAAAAAGAAGCGAGGAAGAAGGAGAGCTCAGCATGCTTCGGCAGTTGGAACTTGGTCTTCAACGAGAGATCAAGTTGGAAATTCGGCTTCAGCCAGGACTGAGGTTGAAAATTGCTCTTCAAGCACAACTCCACGATCAACTCATCGAGTAGAGAGGGATTTAGATTCATCTTGAATATTTTCTTTTCCTAAAAATATATTCAGTTTTTAAAAATGAAGAATACTCATCAGGACGGAAAGGTAAATATGGAAACTCCAAAAGATATAAGACGATTAAAAGGGGATTACTCCTACAACGTCTGTTGGTATAATTGTAAAATCAAAGAAAATAGAAAAGTTACGGTTGTGAAAATCTATATATAAGAATTTTCCTGTGCCTCGTGGTTTCCATATTCGCCGCTCCCCTCCGTGAGTTCACGTTAAGTTTATCATATTAATTATCTGAGGTCCATAGACCATCAGCTAAAAATGTAAAAATCAAAAAGAAATACTAATATTTGTGAATTACCTGTACTCCAATTGGACCTGGATTCGGAAAACTATAAGCACTGCTTTCGCAGTGCTCGTAAGAAATTATTGTAAAATTATCATTGTAAAATTATTCATATGTGGACAAAAACATAAAAAGAAAAACAAAAATAATTATTACAAACTTTTGAATCATTAACTCTTTAGCTCCCGGTCTTATGCCGAAAGGAGAAAACCGTATCATTTCATGTTAAATTATATTTTCATTTGCCTTTTTTGAATTAATATAAAATTATCCTTAAAATTACCTCTCCTCTTCGATCGTTCGTGTTCTCAATTAATCGGCCAAACTATTATTGATTCTCATCCTCTGCATTCTTAAAATATAAGGAAAATGAATTATTAATTAATTAATTAAATTTAACGTAACCTGATTGGCATAAAATATAGACGTTGGGTGTAGTTCTTCGGGACTCCCCACACGTAATAATAGGGACTTGGCCCTGTTCATAAAATAATAGAGATCCTACGTATAAAATTAATACTCAAATAGTGAGGAAAAATAAATTGAGCTCAAATAATAACCAAAAATAAATGTAAATAAAATAAATAGAATTTACCATGTAGCTATATCCGAGATCCTTGGTTGTCTGCAGCAGCCGAGCTTCTCCCCCTTTTCATGGGTCTCCGGCCCCCACCGGAGTGGTGGACACCCCCTTCATAAACTATATCTACCATCTGACATTAACTAATTTATAATTAAAAATAAAAATATGGGTGTAAAAATAATAAAAATTAAATTCATAAATAAATTGGGGAAATAAATCCCCACGCGCTAACATGAGGAGGTAAGGTAAACTCAAGAATGGCCTCCCATCCGCTCACCAAACCGGGGGAGCATACCATTCTCGTTTTAGTAACATACCACCCCCACCTAATGCAAAGGACAACGCGGAAGCGACCTCGACAGTAACTACCAATTGAATGGACTTGCGACAGAATTACTCTTCACCGACGACTAGGTCTAGTGATACTAGTGACTGGTGAAGAAGGAGAAGCTACAGTTTTTAATCCACGCCTCGAAGATAGATCAAGTTTATTCGTCCCACTAAATGAGAGCTGAACCTGCTCAGACCCAAACATACCCGCCACACGATGCCTTTGTAATGCAGAATATATTAGCCAAAGTACTGATAGTAATGATAAGGCGGCAGTAGTGGAAAAGAACAGTGACTTTCAAATTACGGACAGTTTCCTCCGAAAAATTCCCACATTTTCTGTTTCCTAATTAAATTCCAATATTCAAATGTCCAAGTACCGAGAGGATTGTCACACGTGGACTTCGTCCTCAATTTGGTGCATCACATACTCTAGAAAAATAATTTAAACTTCTGACTTTGTGAATGTTCTTCTTGCGTTCGATGCAAATCCAGGTGGAGCTAAATTTGAAGCTACAATCAAAATCCTACGTGACTCAAATCATCATATGACTATGCAACTGACTGAGAATTTCCAACTCATGGGCTTCTCTCGAGTGAATGAGTATGGGAATCAAAGCTGGTGTGTGAGTGTGAGTGGTAAGACGGATGCGGACAAGTTTATGAGTAAAACTCATAATTGAGTCATGGTTCCAAGTTTGAACCTCAAGGGTTCTCCCATAAATGACGTCATGCAAGGAGCCTACTTATTAATGGATATTGGTGCTGTATCGCATATTTAAGATAGCCATACGGAACGGTTAAGCTAAGCTGATGATAGGTGGAGGGTTATAGGGACTTAAAATGGAGATATTTGGATGACATCATTTATGGGTAATCCCAAAAACGTACTCTCAGTCTTGAATGATTAAACTCTAAACTATAAGCATTATTACATCAAATTATTTTTATTTCCATACTGTCAAATCCGTTTATAAGGGAACTGGGGGGACCGACCTTTTTTGTCCCGTTTAACCGGATTCCCGTTTAACCATTTAAGGAATTTCCCGATTAACCGAATGTTGTTTACAATTTTAAAATTTATTTTATTTTGAGTAAAAAAAATGCCGTTGTTGAAATATAGTTATTAAGATTCAATGAAAAAATCAGTTATTGCGGTTTGTTTCTTTGTAGTTTCATTTTGACGAACACAAACACTAATATTATGAAGATTCGAAAAAATGTTTTCCTCAGTATTTGTCTACGCTAAAATAATTGATGAAGTTTTTGTATCATTTCCGTAGCTTAAGAATACACTTGGAACTGGCAGGGATTCTTCTTCTTCTTCTGTAGTATCTTCATCTGATTCCTCATCTGATTTTTCACATTAAGTGATGCTACGAAAATACTAACACGAAAAAAAGCCGTGATCTATAAATAAACGACCTACTTACTTAAATGAATGATAATGTAAATGTTGAGATAAATGCAGTCTTGTGGTCAAGTACACAGTAAAATATACAGTAGTATTCTAGAGAGAGATAGTATATATTTATGCACAACTCGGTTCATTTTATTACAATTTCCCTTATAAACGATCTAAAAAGGCCTCAAATGCATGGAAAAACAGTCCCTTATAACCGATTTTCCCTTATATCGATTCCCTTATATCCGGATATTTTTAACATTGAAACATAGGCTGGCCGACCAAATATTTAAAAACTGTCCCTTAAAGTCGTTTTCCCTTAAATCCGGATCCCTTATAAACGGATTTGACAGTATACTGAATAATTAGTGTTAATTTTTATAGAATTTCTGAACCTTTAAAAACATTTTTGTGGCCCATCTAAAATGAATAGGAAACGGAAAGCAAATAAATTTGTATTTGTGCAATAAACAATAATTTTGAAAGCATTTTTTATCTATTTATCTGAATGCATGATTATGAATTCCAGCAGAATCTTGAAGTGACCTTCCTTTAGAAAATCTCTCCTTCTCGCACTCCCACGTAATCCCGCCCATCGTCATTACTTTTTTTAACCATACAACATCTCATTCTCATATGGAGGAACCTTGACAATCTGTAAAAATATTTAAAAAATCCAACTACAGGGTGGGCCATTTATTACGGAAGATTCTAACAGGCTATAAAAGCCAAGTTTATTATTCGAATAAAACGAACAATATACCAAAATGAAGACAATTTCTGGGAGATTTATTTGACACCTCATACATTTTAATCGGTTATGAATAAGTTACAAAATGGCCTAACTAACAAAAATCACAGTTTTTAGATTTTTTCGAAAATCCTAAAATTGTTTTTTAACAGCTTTGATTTAAAATTAAAGCGTAGAAAAATGCAGACTGGAAACATTGGACTTCAAATCTCCGAACAAAAAAAACCTCGCAAACATTTAAAAAACTTTAATTTTGAAATTTTGAAATTTTTGAAATTTTTGAAATTTCAAATTTTTAAAAAAATTTGGAAATTTGAAATTTTTTAATTTTAGAAATGTTTGCGAGGTTTTTTTGTTCGGAAATTTGAAGTCCAATGTTTCCAGTCTGCATTTTTCTACGCTTTAATTTTAAATCAAAGTTGTTAAAAAACAATTTTAGGATTTTCGAAAAAATCTAAAAACTGTGATTTTTGTTAGTTAGGCCATTTTGTAACTTATTCATAACCGATTAAAATGTATGAGGTGTCAAATAAATCTCCCAGAAATTGTCTTCATTTTGGTATATTGTTCGTTTTATTCGAATAATAAACTTGGCTTTTATAGCCTGTTAGAATCTTCCGTAATAAATGGCCCACCCTGTATATATAAACGCAAACGCAAAAGGGCTCAATCGACGTGAAAAAGCACGAGCACAACTTTCATGTTTACTTAATGTAATTACCAATTAGCTACGTTGCATAACATAATTTACAACTGATTCAGAAATATGGATACGATCAAAATGTTTGAGTTAAAAAACATACATCCGTTGTCGCTTCTTTTTCCTCTGTCATCGTAGTAAAGATAGCAATAGTAAGTTGTATCGTTGGTTTTAAGACGTTTACAATCTGCATCCGTTTTGCAAGGAAGATGTTGAAGCGCATCTGCGGGATACACGCTGACAGCCAATAAGAAGGCAGCAACCAGTCCAAGAAACGCCAAGAAAATTCCAGTTATTCCCCTCATTTTTATTCTTCGACCACTTGCTTCTGTGTCAAAATTAGCTATTTCCAAAATCAAAAATAAATTATTTGAAAAGAGATTCACAATAATACATTTGATTTTTTATTTTATTGAAAATTAATTTTTTTTACCTTTGAAAGTTGAGTGCCGTTGAGAGTTGCTGTTGAGTCTCGAATCGCTTTCTTGAGTCACTCAGAATTCGTTCGTTTTGCACGTCAATTTAAAGATTTTTGGGCCCCGTTGATTCCACGTCACAAAAGAATTTCATCGCAATCAGATGCATAAATTAATGAGCCTCATTACAATGATCATTGATCCGCTTTGATTCCCACACAATTGCATCTGTTTGAATTCAGTGAATTGTTTTGCATCAGTTTAATTTCAATGGAGATTTGAAGTGATTAAAAGTAAATTAGTGAATAGGAATATTGTGCCATTAATCCATTGAATGCATCTTTGATTTTACACCTAAAATTGTATGACATATTTCCGCATCACGAAAAATCAATTCTGAATAAAATTTAATTAGGTAAATTACAATACTGAATAATCTACTGGAATTTAAGCGCAATATCCTCATATCAATTTAATTTATTTAATGGATGGTTTCTAATTTAACAGATTCAAAGTGATTCAAAAATTGAGTGAATACGAATTAGGCTATATTCTGTTTGATAAGGGATCGTCCACAAATGACATCGTTGGTAGGGTCAATGGCTCTACTTGGCCACTGATGACATCCCATATTGAAGATAGCCATTTACGGAATGTTCAAGTTGATGACATGGGGGGGAGGGGGTCATAGGGCTCTAAAAGTGTGATTATTTTCATTTTTTCAACTTTGTTTTACTCGCAAACAAAAACCGCCGTTGAAATCACGATAGCGCGCACACTTAGACCTTGATTTCACTAGAAAAGTTAACCATTGTTAGCCTTAAGAAACACGCTTTCGGAGTTAACCATTGTTAAATCTAAAAGCGAGTTTCATAAGGCTAACAATGGTTAACTTTTCTAGTGAAATCAAGGTCTTACCTTCATTTCTAGGTAGATACGTTGTGCGTTTTCCATTTTCCATGATTTTACACATGGCAAAATCCCATACATTTACATTACGAACATAAACACTTAGCTAAGCACGTTTTCAGGGGTGGTCTGTGTATGATGTCCTCCATTATCACCATTTAACGACTGCCCCACCCCAAAGTTAAAAATTTAACAATACGTAAACGGCTACTTTCAACATCAAGTGTCATAATTACCCAACTACTGCCACTACCACTACCCAGTACTAACGAGTATGTAGGGGTTGGGCACAAACGATGTTATATAAATGTTTCTTTGTGAAAAAACCATTACGTACTTCACAGCGTGAAGGGCTTTTGTATAAATGATGTCACGTAAGTTATCCTTTTGGACACACCCGCCACCAACTACAGAGGGTGTAGGGGTTGGGCACTGTTCATCTTTCTGTCCGTCGATCTGCCTGTCTGCTTCACAGGTCCCAGATTTTGAAAATAATAATTATATAATTAAAATAATTCGGGGTTGATCGAACCAACTGTTCGGTTTTTGAAAAATAACTGCTGAATGGACTCATGTCTATACATACGCATTGAAAGAGTGCGAACAAAAACGGATGAATTATTCATTAGTAACATTAGCGTACATATCTATTTATAGACACGGAAGGTGAAACTACGTTTATTTACATTTGCGCGCCACTGAAGTACAAGTATATCTAACACTATTGGCATTTACACAGCTAATCTTACGATTAGCTACAATAGAGAAACGGGGGGGGGGGGGGAATTGGAACGTTCCATGAATGACGTTACCCAAATTGTAATTCTTTTATGGGGATGTTCTATAAAAGACGTCGCCCAAATTGTTATTTTCTTATAGGGATGGTCTATCAATGACGTTAATATATTACGGTTAATTTTCTTAGTGTGTGCATAATTCTTATATGACATAACGACAGATACATATAAGTACTTCAAAAAGCATTGGAACCGTTTGACTATAGCTTCATACGTTTACTAACTCTTTCTTGTATTAATGAGCTTAAAGTTTATTAAAGTTTACCAATTGAAGTGAATTGTTAACAAAAAATTAATTCAAAATAAAAC
Organism: Dicyrtomina minuta; assembly: GCA_949802685.1. NCBI lineage: Eukaryota > Metazoa > Arthropoda > Collembola > Symphypleona > Dicyrtomidae > Dicyrtomina > Dicyrtomina minuta. Next base: position 86,185,243 of record OX461809.1, read on the forward strand.
ATAATAAATTAGTCAGTAATAAATTACAATCATTATTTTGCTCTACTTGGAATTGCTTTGGTAAACAAAACAATATCCTCTTTTTTTTTAAATTGCCCTGCCACTGTGAGTTGAGTAAGTGGATATGATTTTGAACCCTTGTGGGCGGGGGACGCGTAGGGGATGGAGGATACAATACTATTGCGTTGAATAATATTTATATCTTTGATTTTATTGTTACATTTTTCTTATACTATTTTTTATTAGTTTTTGTTTTTTGTAAATGTCTATATTATAGCCTCTCGTAGATAATTGTTAGCACCCCATTCATTATTGCGTGCCGCACTCTGTAAACTGAGTGAGTATCAATTGCATTATTTAGCATCATTTTTTTGTAATAAATAACAAAAACATTTTTGCCTTTCGCGCCATGCATTCCTAAAAATTCATAACTCTAAAAATGTATATTATTTTGAAAAAAAAAACCTCTGTTTTTTTAGAAAGACTAGAAAAAAAAATTAATTTTCGAATTTTTAAAAACAATTTTGTAGTTAAACATAATATTATAATATTAAATGGATTATTCTGAATTAAAGTTGTAACTAGTTAAGTGATTAAGTGTGTGGAATTTTATGTAGAGTTTTACTTTTCATACAGAACCAAAATGAAGGGGAGGTTTGGGATTTTGTCGTACCTTATTGGACTGGTTATTGCAGCCCTATTGGCTCTCAGCGCATCTTTCACACATGCCGTTACCTTTATTCCATGCACTACCGATAAGGATTGTACGCATCTTGACAAGCATCATTGCTATCAGTTCCAAGACAGCTTATACAAAAAGACTTCAAAAATGGGAGGTATGTTGTGTATCTCATCTAAATTTGCGATTTCATCCGTGATTTTAAATTTATTGTAAAAATTTTATTAATTGATTTATGATAATGAAATTTAAGTATTCATACAGCCCTAAGAAAATAGTATAGCATTATTCCATCAATTTTCTCCTGTTCATGGTTTTTTATTTTTTTTATTTGTTTTTAATAGTGTGTCATCCCAAGTGATTATAATGAAGGCGACACGATTGTCGGGATACAGGCGAGAATCAGGACGAAATAATCAAACAAAAAGACACTGGACGGAAGACGGAACCCATCTTTTTTAAAAATAAAAACTGTTACTTTTTTTTGACAATTTCCCATGAAGGCCTGAATATTGTTGTATGGGCTGGACGCCTAAAACTATAATATCGTTTTCTTAATTTTTGAAGAGCTTCAAAATGATGTATCATTTATTAAAATGGGTGAATTTAAAATAAAATTTATTTCAGTGTTTTTTTAACGACATTTAAAAACTAATCAGGATCGAGCTAGTAACAACAGGCAGGTTAAATAGGCTCGCCTATTCATTTCGATTTGAATGGTGTATTTCGTTTATTTGTGTCCTTATTTAGTTACATGTCAAAATTACAGTTTTAAGATTCAGCGGGAAATGTTTTGTTTTAAAATGTACTTTTCAAAAACTTAAAATTACGAGATATATTTTCGTATGAAGTATATTGTTTATTAACATTTACAGGTCTACTGCATTGAAAAAGGCACAACCAACTCTTTCACGCGGCTTCCTTCCAGTAATTTACAGTTGACTGTTTAAAGCCGGCAAATTTAAACTGCCAAACATTACTGTTAAGGCTGTCATTAAACATGGGCTTTCTCTTGTTTCATTAATATTTCCAGTTTCAGCTGGTGGAGGTTATTAATTGGAACCTGTGCATCCAACAACTGTAGCTCATGTCATATCGTCAGTAAAGAATCAAAACGACCCATATCCAATTTCAGCTAGAATCAAAATGAGCTATGTGCTATGAGCAAAAAACAAAATGAAAAACATGCGTAAAATGTAAATGGGGAATTTTTGAAAAGCGTGAATTGTTCTATTTACATGTTTTTGAAAAGTGTAAAATGAACTATGTACATATTTTGAAAAGTGTAAAATGTTCTATTTACATGTTTTTGAAAAGTGCAAAATAAACTATTTACATATTTTGAAGTGCAAAATGTTCTATTTACATGTTTTTTCAAAGTTTAAATTTTCTATTTACATACACGTTTTTTTAAAGTTTAAAACTTTCTATGTAAATGTTTTTTCAAAGTGTAAAATGTTCTATTTACATATTTTTAAAAAGTGTAGAATTTTCTATTTACATCTTTTTGAAAAGTGTATAACTTTGTGTTTACATATTTTTTAAAAGTGCAAAATATTCTATTTGAATGCTTTCAAGACATGTTTCAATATTTTTGTAGATAGTGGATAATGTTTTTAGCTACAAATAGATATGGGTCATTTTGGTTCTTCACTGACGATATATAAAGAATTAGATAATAATTTGTAAGTATACAATTATAATGAAACTAACTGGCAAGTAATCTCGATGGATTGGGATTAGACATACTCTATGAACTATGTACAACTAGACATGGATTAAATTAATCAATCAGCTTATTTTAATTTAACTGAGGTCACCTCAAAATCATTTCAACCTGGAACACGCGAATGGGCGAACCTTGCCAGCCAATTCAGAAAATAATCTCGAGTTGAAACAAAAGGGAGGGAGCCTTATACACGTGATATCAGAATGCCGCCAGTATTTGTACGAATTAAATTGGTAGGGAAAGAGACATAATATCGTCTGTGAAGAACCAAAATTACCCATATCCATTTGTAGCTAAAAACAATATCCACTATCTACACAAATATTGAAATATTTAAACATGTCTTGAAAGCATTTAAATATAATATTTTGAACGTTTAAAACATATTATGTAAATAGACACTTTTCAAAAACGTGTAAATAAAACATTTTACATTTTTCGAAAACATTTAAATAGAAGTTTTTGTACATTTTTAAAATAACGTATTTACAACATTTTGCACCTTTTCGAAAACATGAAATTAGAACATTTTGTACCTTTTTAAAATAATCTATTTAGAACACTTGGCACTTTTCAAAAACATGAAAATACAACATTTTACACTTTTCTAAAACTCTTAATTAACATTTTACGCATGCTTCTGATTTTGTTTTGATGACATCGCTCATTTTAATTCTAGCGTAAATTGGATATGGGTCATTTTGGTTCTTCACAAACGATATATTACGTCTCCCATATGTTATTATATTCTTGATTCTACCCAGTCTACACATGTGACAATGATAATATAACATATGTGCGACTCCCCGTACAAACCCAAAGGGTTCCAGGAAATACGATTAGTGCAAATTACTTGGCGAAATTCACAAACGGTTCTATTATCACAGTCGTTGTTCAGTGTCGCCCCATCTAATATCAAATAATGTGAAATCAGTCACAGGAAGTTTGTCTTGTAAACTTGTAGTACTAATCTACTGTGGGCTTCAACGAACACGTTTTATTTTGTCTTATTCTCTCATTCTCTCAAATTTCCTGTGAATTAAACATATGTACAGGGGTCAGTATGGGACGTTACTTCAAAATGTCAAAATTAAATAATCGATCAATAACAAAAATCCATATATTCAAGTATGGAGATGATTACATGATTTTGTTTTTTCTTATCTAAATATTTATCTATAAGGGCATATCGTCTCTGAAGAACCAAACTGACCCATATCCAATTTACGCTAGAATCAAACTGAGCTACTCAATAAAAATCAGTAATTTTATTGAATGCATTTAATGTTAATTATGAGTTTTTAAAAAGCGTAAAGTGTTCTGTTTACACATTTTTAAAAAGTGTAAAATGTTCTAATTACACGTTTTTGAAAAGTGTAAAATGTTCTAACTACACGTTCTTGAAAAGTGTAAAATGTTTTAATTACACGTTCTTGAAAAGGGTAAAATCTTCTAATAACACGTTTTTTAAAATGCATAAAATGTTCTAATTACACGTTTTTGAAAAGTGTAAAATGTTTTAATTACACGTTCTTGAAAAGGGTAAAATCTTCTAATAACACGTTTTTTAAAATGTATAAAATGTTCTATTTACATGTTTTTGGAAAGTGTAAAATGTTTTAATTACACGTTTTTGAAGTGTAAAATTTTCTAACTACACGTTTTTGAAAAGTTCTCTATGTTCTATTTACATGCCTTAATGATAACACTACTACAATATATTCATAATATATCGTTTGTAGATAGTAAATTTTGTGCTTACAATTAGTTAAAAATGGGAATGGGTCATTTTGGTTCTTCACAGACGATATGTATGAAGTGCATAGGGAACGTGCATAAGTTACGTGATACAAAAATGGGAAATGTGGAACCCCTACCCCTCCCCCCTTTTTTTGGTATGTACGCCCATGTAAAAGGATAGGCAACTTGAACCCCTGCTCCTCCCTCGACGTACTACGTAATTTATGCACACTCCGGGACACTCCCATAGTGGTGAGATGAGTGTCCTGCCCTGCTGATATACATGCAACTTACGTAGTAATCAGTTTACAATTTAACCGTGTGTATAGTTCTGATCACAATGTCAAAACGGAGCGACCAGGGACCAACCAGGAGCTGGAGCAGCTTTTACTTTCAGGGAAGCGTGCATAAATTACGTGGTACGTCGAAGGAGGGTAGGGGTTCAAGGAGTATATCCTTTTACATGGGCGTACATTCAAAAAAAGGGGGGTAGGGGTTCAAAATTTCCTATCTTTGTACCACATAATTTATGCATGTTCCCAATGGAGAAGCATAGTAATATAATAATGAGTTTATAGGAAACTTGTAATTTTATTTGGACTGACGACGTTTGAAGTTTCCAACTGGAGAATCAACATCCTTTTTTACTACAGTGATAATAAAAATAGTATTTTTCGGGAATTTTCACTCAAATAAAAGTTGAACCACTATGAAACCTGTATTAGGAAATTCCAGCATTTTTGCAAAATTAAAACTTAATCGTCTTATAAATACACAGAAGAAACTGTACATTACACTATTTATAGTCGTGCTCATCATCTACTCGGTCTACTCCTACTCATCCTCATTCTTGCTAGATTTTGAATTTGTCAATGGCAAATCTTATTTATACTTGAATACGACTCGTCTTAGTGGCCAAACTCAAAATGAAATAAATTCTGCTGGCTGTGTCATTCCTCAAACACCAATTATGCCCAGCTATTTCCAGGACAAGTGGAGGCAGAACGGGAAGTTAGCTCGAGACAAATACGAGTGCACTTACGAGAAGCAGTTGATGGAATTTATAGATAATGAGCAGGTTATACATATTAACTGTATTATTTAAATTTACATGAATATTCAGTAATACGTACAAACGTGAGATTAGTTTAACTAACACTGTCTGTTTCGGTAATAACGTACATTTCATACTCGGAATTTTCCTACCCGGGCATTTTCTACCCCGCCCCGGACAAAATCTCTGGGCCGGACGAAGAAATTAGTTTTAGGCGGGAATTTGTTCCAATACAAAAAACACCATTTCGATTGTATTGAAGGTTTTATTTTGTTACACCAAAATGTTGTATTTACATTTTTTAGAAATGTTTAAAATGCTCAATTTAATTGATTATAAAAAGTGCAAAATACTCTATTTACATATTTTGAAAAAATTGTAAACTGTTTTATTTAGATGTTTTTGAAATGTGCAAAAAAAATTATTTGCATGTTTTTGAACAGTCAAAATGTTGTATTTACATGTTTTTTGAAAAGTGTAAAATGTTCCATTTACAAGTTTTCTGAAAATTCAGGCAGCGAGCCTCAGCGAGGGCTGCCTTTGCTGGCCTTATTATCCGGGCCCTGCGAAATCTAAAGACATTTCGTATATGCAAATATACGCATAATAATTATATTGTTTTTTGTAATGATTTCAGACGCTCCAAATCTTGCCTAACGTTGCTACTGAGACAGAAAAATGTTGTATTCAGGAAATTCAAAGAGGTAGTATGGACTCTGAGTACAGGTATACTATATATATACTTAAGGTTGGAGGAAACTTTCCTCCTGGATATTTTCCTCCGAGATATCGTCTGTAAAGGACCAAAATGACCCATATCCATTTTTAGCTAAAGAAAGTATCTAAAGACAGACTATCTAAAAATATTCAAATATGTCTTGAGAGCATTTAAATAGAATATTTTGCATTTTTTAAAACATGTAAATACAACATTTCTGACACTTTTTTCACTTCACATTTTTATCTGAACACAAAATACAATATCTGCAACAAAGTAAAATAGTACGATTACATAGAAGCATGAAAATTTTACACTTTTCAAAAAAACAGGTAAATGGAACATTTTACACTTTCCAAAAACATGTAAATAGAACATTTTACACTTTTCAAAATTATGTAAATAGAACATTTTACACTTTCCAAAATTATGTAAATAGAACATTTTACACTTTTCAAAATTATGTAAATAGAACGTTTTACACATTTCAAAAACATGTAAATAAAACATTTTACACTTTTCAAAATTATGTAAATAGAACATTTTACACTTTTCAAAATTATGTAAATAGAACATTTTACACTTTTCAAAAACATGTAAATAGAACATTTTACACTTTTCAAAAACATGTAAATAAAACATTTTACACTTTTCAAAAACATGTAAATAGAACATATTACACTTTTCAAAATTATGTAAATAGAACATTTTACACTTTTCAAAAACATGTAAATAAAACATTTTACACTTTTCAAAATTATGTAAATAGAACATTTTACACTTTTCAAAAACTCCCGAGTAACATTTTACTCATGTTTATCGTTTTGTTTTTGATATAGCTCGATTTGATTCTAGCTTAAATTGGACATGGGTCATGTTGGTTCTTCGCAGACGATATTTAATTAAGGTAATACAAGAAATTAAGTTTTTGTATGATTATTCAATGATAATTTTGGTATTTTTAGCTTGACACCCTGCCAAGAAATAGAAGACAAAGTAACACTAGGAGACACGGAAGCATTTATTGTCAAATGCGGTGACTCAATCAACTTTGACGCTGCAATCCCTACCAAGAATAAGGCATCCGTCCAGAAAAAAATAGACAAATGGGCAGACATCCCAACGGTGGAAAGGCCCTTGAGTGTCCTTCTCATGGGGTTCGACTCCATGTCCAGAAAGCACGCTCAGAGGAGTCTCCCAAAATCCGTGGCCTTCATGACTGAGATGGGGTTTGTAGATTTCCAAAGCTACCATTCAATAGAGCCCTCCACACTCACAAATTACATGGGCTTCCTCATGGGCTTGACAAGCCAAAGAGTGAGGCTCACCTGTGCTCCAGACTGGACGACGCCCTTTGACACTTGTCCAATAATTTGGAAAAACTTTCACGAGAACAACTATGTCACTTCTTATGTTGAGGATGGGTCACAAACATTTAACTGGGGTGGACAGTCGGGTTTTGTCAATCAGCCCACTGACTACTATGTGCACCATCTTTTCCGAGCAGCGAGAAGTATGCGTGAAAATCAAGTACCGGTTCGTTGGAAAAATAATTTAGTTTTATATAAGCAAATAGAAATTAATAGGAATAGAAATAGATCGTGTTAAAATAAAATAAAATATATAAGTGTCAAATGTTATATTTAAATGTTTTTGAAAATTGTAAAATGTTCAATTTACATGTTTTTGAAAATTTTAAAATGTTCAATTTACATGTTTTCGAAAATTGTAAAATGTTCAATTTACATGTTTTTGAAAATTTTAAAATGTTCAATTTACATGTTTTTGAAAATTGTAAGATGTTCTATTTACATGTTTTTGAAAAGTGCAAAATGTTCAATTTACATGTTTTTGAAACGTGCAAAATGTTCTATTTACTGGTTTTTTGAAAAGTGTAAAATGCTCTATTTACTGGTTCTTTGAAAAGTGTAAAATGTTCTATGTAAACATTTTTGAAAAGTGTAAAATGTTCTGTTTACTGGGTTATTTTAAAGTTTAAAATGTTCAATGTACACATTTTTGAAAAGTGTAAAATGTTCTATTTACATGTTTTTGAAAAGTGTAAAATGTTTTATTTACTGGTTTTTTTAAAAGTGTAAAATGTTCTATGTACATATTTTTGAAAAGTGTAAAATGTTCAATTTATGTGTTTTTTAAAAGCGCAAAATGTTCTATTTAAATGCTATCAAGACATATTTGAATATTTTTTTGTTAATAGTTGATATTTGCTTTTATCTAAAAATGGATATGGGTCATTTTGGTTCTTCACAGTCGATATACTATAATTTTACTTATTGTCTGGATACAAATTAGTGATATTTGGGAAGGTGAGCCTATGCGTTTATTGTACCCGCCCATCCCTGCACCAATATATGAAGGGGATGGGCGGGTACACTAAATGTATGGGCCCACCTTCCCAAATATCACTAATTTGTATCCACACAATACTTGAACTTTGTTCCCGTTCACAGATGTTTAAAAACTTACCACTGGACTGCGCCTCGAATGAAACAATGACCACCCTCTCACTTCGCTACACTCAAAGAATAGTCCATAAATTTGGAGATGTCCCATTCTTTGGATTCACATGGCTTGAGGATCCATTCCACGATGACATTTACGCTCTCCAAAACAATGACGAGTCACTTTTGCATTTTTTTCAATCGATTCTGTCCAATGAGGATGTACTTCAGCGGACAATGATTGTATTTTTGAGTGACCATGGAGACCGAACGAATTTCTTCAATGGGAACTCGATCGAAAGCTTCTTTGAAAGAGGGCTTCCGCCCCTTTTCATTCGAATTCCGGATATATTCGCTCAGAAATACCCACAGTTTCTGGAGTCAATCAAATTAAATTCAAAATTTCTCACAACACCTTTTGACGTCCATCACACACTCCTTCATGCCCTGTCATTAGTGTCTCCTCAAAATGGTGATGACAGCCAAGAAGGAGGAGCTAAAGTTTTTAATCCACGCCTCGAAGATAGATCAAGTTTATTCGTACCACTAAATGAGAGCCGAACATGCTCAGACACGAACATACCAGCTACACGATGCCTTTGTAATGCAGAATATATTAGTCAAGAAAATACCAATGGTAATGATAAGGCGGCAGTAGTGGAAAAGAACAATGACTTCCAAATTACGGACAGTTTCCTTCGAAAAATTCTCAAATTTTCTGTTTCCCAATTAAATTCCAATATTCAAAAGTCCAAGTACAGAGAGGATTGTCACACGTGGACCTCGTCCTCAATTTGGTGCATCACATACTCTAGAAAAATAATTCAAACTTCCCACTTTGTGAATGTTCTTCTTGCGTTCGATGCAAATCCAGGTGGAGCTAAATTTGAAGCTACAATCAAAATCCGTCTTGACTCAAGTAGTGATTATACAACTGAGAATTTCCAACTCATGGGCTTCTCTCGAGTGAATGAGTATGGGAATCAAAGTTGGTGTGTGAGTGGTAAGACGGATGCGGACAAGGAAATGCAGGAATTCTGTATGTGTAAAGATAAATCTGAAAGTACACTTTCATCAATCGCCTCAACTATTAAGAGATTTTTCTCCGTTTGCTAAAAACACACACTGTCTAAATTTTTTAGACACGAGATGTTTGACTGAATCTATAGCATTCTATGAGTATCATTAGTATTGATTTTTTTTGCTATATCGTCTGTGAAGAACCAAAATGACCCATATCCAGTTTATGCTACAACCAAAATGAGCTAACATTTGTAAGTGTCATAAAAACAAAATGAGACACATTCGTAAAATGTTCACTAAGAGTTTTTGAAAAACGTAAAATGTTCTAATTCCATTTTTTTGAAAAGGTGCAAAATGTTCTAATTCCATTTTTTTGAAAAGGTGCAAAATGTTCTAATTCCATGTTTTTGAAAAGGTGCAAAATGTTCTAATTCCATGTTTTTGAAAAGGTGCAAAATGTTCTAATTCCATGTTTTTGAAAAGGTGCAAAATGTTCTAATTACCTACATGTTTTTGAAAAGGTGCAAAATGTTCTAATTCCATGTTTTTGAAAAGGTGCAAAATGTTCTAATTACCTACATGTTTTTGAAAAGGTGCAAAATGTTCTAATTACATGTTTTTGAAAAGGTGCAAAATGTTCTAATTACATGTTTTTGAAAAGGTGCAAAATGTTCTAATTCCATTTTTTTGAAAAGGTGCAAAATGTTCTAATTACATGTTTTTGAAAAGGTGCAAAATTTTCTAATTCCATGTTTTTGAAAAGGTGCAAAATTTTTTAATTCCATGTTTTTGAAAAGGTGCAAAATGTTCTAATTACATGTTTTTGAAAAGGTGCAAAATTTTCTAATTCCATTTTTTTGAAAAGGTGCAAAATTTTCTAATTCCATGTTTTTAAAAAGTGTAAAATGTTGTGTTTACATATTTTTGAAAAGAGCAAATTTTCTATTTAAATGCACTCAAGACATATTTGAATATTTTTGTAGATAGTTGATATTGTTTTAAGCTAAAACTGGGTATGGGTCATTTTGGTTCTTCACAGACGATATATCTATTTGAATAATTTAGCAACTTTTTGAAATTCTTAACCGATTCCATTACGAGTAGTACATCATTTTATAGTTCTTGTAAACAGAAAAAATAGTTTCTGCGAGGAATTCCCAAAATTGTTATTTTTTAACTGAACATTTTTGTATTGGACTAATAATTACTGTTTGAATATGGTGTATATATCATTTTATTGTAAATGCACGGTTGAATTTTAGATTTAGCGGGAAATTCAAACTCCCTTATTGTATTTACGGCTCCGACTGCCAAAATACAGAGGATAATGTGGCCAGCGAAGGTAGCTCCCTGAATTTTCTCAAAACATGTAAATGAAACATTTTGCAGTTTTCAAAAATATATAATAAGAATATTTTGAATTTTCAAAAACATGAAAATAAAACATTTTCCACTTTTCTCAAAACATGTAAATAGAACATTGACCACTTTTCTAAAACATTTGTAAATACAACATTTTGCTTTACCAAAGAAAAACATCAATAAAATTAAAATGGTTGGTTTCTGTACGGAAACAAATTGCTGCCTAAAAGCAGATTCTTTCGTCTAGCTCTGTACAGAACTATTGTTATTGTTTGTTGCTTTGGTATCGGCATCGGTGTAGCCGAATTTTTATTAGTATAATACATATACTGAGCTTTCGAATATCTCCAATAGAAAACAGCGTGTAGATCAGTTTTATTGATTATTAATCTGTACCTTTTACAATGTATTATTACATAGTGAATTACGTGATGAATTATTACGTATATTATTATCTGATCTAGCCGGGTTTTAACAAGAGATGTATCTCAAATCCTTTAGGATTTTTAGGCCGAACCCTTAGGGCGTTTACTTAATCGTAATGTAATAGCAAGGTGGAACTGTCTTTATAGATTATTTTGCTCAACATCATTTATGCGGAACCCCTAAACCGTCTTACTACTTTTTAGTTCCCGGGAGTTTATTTGCCAATTTACGATAATTATTAAATATACTCAGATCTTGAAGTCTAGCTTATCGTCATCGTCTGAAGTTGTGAAGGACTTTTCCCTCGTTAAATCCTCACTTGGAAATTCAACATTCCTTATTTATTGTCTCATCCATGTGAATCAAAATGGAAGCATGTGTGAAATGACCAATAAAATTTACATAAAAATCAGAAACAATTCGTCTCCAAAATGTCGGTTGCTGTCATTGTCTGTCTCCCAAAAATTCCTATGCATAATCATATCCTCAATGTTTTGGCCATTCCTCCATTCTAAATTTTGAAGCTTCACTTACAGACAGCGTGTTTAGCAAATAATTCAATTCCTTTTAATTACACAGTCCGCAGTTAAAGTTTCAAGATTGCAAACACGAGTTTAAGTTTATATATGGAGCAATAAAATTTTCTTGAATTACTTAAATAAATTAAAAACTCATTGTCAGTTGTAGAATGCTATAAAATGTGTGTTGATAGTGTGACGAACAAACTTCAACACGAAATGTAATATGCTGCATGACTTTAGTTTGAATTCAGCATTCCGCAGGTAAGGTCATTTTTTTCTTCTTCTTTTGGCTTTTATATTTGAAATAATGTTTGAACTTTCATTTGTATGTACTACTTACTTGAAACCTTTGTGGATATTGTGCCTTTTTTCAACCAATTTGAATGAAAATTCAAGAAAAATGCATTATTCTGATCAGTTTGACTTATATTTGGTATTAGTTCTCTGGTGTATATGGCCACCAGCTCTGTCTAGACCATTTTGGACTAGATACATTTTCCGTAACAAAATTGAATTTGTTTTGTAGTGCATAAAATTTTAAAAATCTGGTCTAGTCTGGCTCTGGTCAAGCCCCTAGCTAAGCTGCATGCGCGAATAAACTACACCTCTCAGTATAGTAACTAACATAAGTTTGAACAATTATTACAGACAATCTTTTATAAAAATGGGGAAATGTTTCCTGTCAATGCTTGTCGCTGTCTTTGTGATGTCCTCGTCAAGCGTAGCCGAAGAAAAAGATTGGCCTTGTTTGTACGACGCGGAGTGTCCGAATAAAGAATGTTGTCTTTTCCGCATAGATGATGTGGTAGCAGACCTAAAGCAATTCCCTCCAAAGTGTGGGCCATGCGAAGGCAGCGAACATTGTAAAGGATGGCGGATGTGTGAGGGAAAAAATAAGCATGGGGCAAGGGCAAAGCCTAAGCCGGGAGGAAATAATCAAGGGAATTTTTGCCGAATCGACAAGGACTGTGATAACACAGCTCTTTGTTGTGAATTTAGAGGAAAGCCCACGGACGAATGGAGACGAATCGGCACCTGCGATTACTGCTCCGTCATTAGCGGGTATGGTAAGGGCTTACAGTGTCTGTATGATACTCACTGCCCTGATCAGAAATGCTGCTTATATCTTACAAAATACGAAGGCAAAGGTAGAGACTCCGTTTGTGGTAACTGTAATGCGGAAAATAGAAAATACGGAACAAAGGTGAAACCGAAGGTTAAAACGATGTTGGGTCAATTGTGTCGCAACGATCAAGATTGTCAAGATGAGAAACTTTGGTGTTTTGATCGAGGGTATTCAATAAAAATCGGAGAATTAAAAGGCATATGTCAAGACAATACTTGGAAGGAAAAATTATCCAAAAATCAAAATACTGACATCTGTCTGTTTGATCAAGATTGCAAAAATCCGGCCGAGTGCTGCATTTGGGAGTACGGTCATGGGTATACTCAGACATTTTGTCACAGCTGCGTAGGCATGAATAAGGTTCGAGCGCCTACACGCGAACCATTGAATTCTGAGAAGCATTGCAGAAAAGATGCGGATTGTAAACAAGACAAAGCTAATCCTAAATGCTGTTTAAATCATGTTGAGTATACCAAGTATGCTAAAGTAACAAATTTACGCATTGGGGAATGCAATTCGTGCTCTGTGGACAGGTTTGTAACCGAAGGTACAGTCTCTTTTAATTAACTTGAAATATAGTTGACTACGGATTCTTAATTTACTGTTTCTATACACAGAAGAATATTCCGTATCTTTTCATTGCATATTCTTGTAGCTCTGTAAATATTGCAGCTATATGGTATAGCAGAGGTATTAAGTGACAGACTTTAAACAGTTTTGTGGTTTTGTAATTTTTACATAAGACCATATAATATTTGAGTGTCTGTGGCAAAATAAGACCTGCATACATAGGTCAGCCTGTTTGTAAATGTGTTTTTATTTTTGCAGCACCTATTAGTAAAGACAAGGCTGCGGACAAAGGCAAGAGCATGGATAAGGGCAAGCCCAAAAAGAAGGCATAGGGCAAGTAGTAGCAAGTGCTGTAACTCAGGTGGGCAATCTCTGCTATCAAGATGATGGAACAATGGCTATGATGTAATTATACAAGAAAGGACACCAATTATAATTAAAAAGTAAACTGGTAGAGTATTTGGCTCCCTGATTTTGCCCACCCCTTCATTTCATTACTGAATTAAATTAAAAATTAATTTAAGTTTTAAAATTGCTAACATTAGATTTTATTCAGAGCAATATAACTCCGTTAAGGCAAGTAATTATTGTAATGCAATTAGGTGTATGTTTTAAAATGAGTTTTGATGTAATTAAGTAATCGGATTATATTGAAATTTTTGCAAGTTACATACATCTTTAAAATCAAATAACTACAATTACAGTTGAAAGACGTGTTACTTAGCTATTAGCATATATTTTCAAAAATTGTTTTTAATAAATTATAATTAACCATTCTTTTCGTCCAATTTCTGAATAATAATACGAATAATGTGATTTGGAACCTATACTTGTATGATTTATGTGATTTCAAAATCGTGTTTTTGGAAATTTGATGTAGCTCTGCAAAGTTCTAAAAATTTAAAACACACCAACCACCATGTTGGGGTGACACTATGGTTTATATGGTGTGATTTGGTTGCCTTACTTATATAATATGATTGGCTACAAACAAAATTATACAAGGTTGCACATGCAAAAACATTTAATACACGTTAGCTATATCCTTGAAAATTGTGGCTCATTGGCATGAGGGAGGGAACACAAGACTCAAGACACAAATGGCGTCGCTGGTTATGTGGCGCAATGCGAAAGATACAGTATTAAGACTTACAACTACAATCTATGATCTTCCTCTTTTTTGCATTGTTCCTCTGCCACCAAAAAATGACAAATAATGGTCGCAATAAACTCGGAGACAATTCGTCTCCAAAGGTCAATGGTGTATTATTGTCATTGTCTGTGTCTCTAAAATTCCCATAAAAAATCATTTCCTCACACTTTTGGTCATTCATCTATTCAGCAATTTTACAACTTTACTTACAGAAAGCGCGTGTTCATCAAATAATTCAATTCTTTTTTTTATTAACTGGGATTATTTTTAGTGCATGTGCAACTATATTCCACCGACAGTGTAATCGCGCCAGAGCAGCCCGGCTGAATGGGATGAAAACATTTCAGTCTGGATGCTAATTAAAAATAATAATTTTTGTAACAACAACGTAGTTTGTTGTATGCACTTAATTTTCCTCACTAAAATCAAAACAGTATAATTAATTTTTAATCTTTAATCTGTCAAACCCGCATATAGGATAGTTATAGTGTACATTTTAATA
Source organism: Dicyrtomina minuta (assembly GCA_949802685.1). NCBI lineage: Eukaryota > Metazoa > Arthropoda > Collembola > Symphypleona > Dicyrtomidae > Dicyrtomina > Dicyrtomina minuta. Next base: position 86,200,308 of record OX461809.1, read on the forward strand.
CAATTTTACACAACAATTGAGTTCATTTTTAAAGTCAGTTATGCATTTATTATTTGTATAAAATACGTAACACGCTCATTTTTTATAGAGACCTATAGGTTAACCGATCTCGATATAACGTACTTTCAATGCTGTACCGTGAAGAACGTTATATTGCGATATTCCACTGAACTTTATATGTAATTTTTGATGCACAATCAGCTGTTAGAGTTTAAAGACCGTTAACACGAGCTTAAAAAGCCCCAAAAAAGTTGTTTTGTTTAAGTACTTTGGAAACAGCTTGAAATTTAAAATTGAAGGTATAAGTATGTTACAAGAGCAAAATATGCAAAGGTAGCATAGTTAGGTCAAGCTTCCCGCACAGTCATCTCTTGTACATAGGTAACCTTAACGAAGAGATAGCCCGCACAGCCTTACTTAAATTAAATATAGCGAACATGATTAGTTAATTCGGTATCTTTGCCAGTCGTACCCTGACGATTCGTACCCTACCCAGTCGTACCCTGACCAGTCGTACCCCGTGTGCAAGTAAATATCTGCATATTATTCAAAATTAAAATTATCAGGTCTTTTTGCATCTACATTTTTAAGAAAACTGCAAGAATTAAGATTTATTGCCGTATAGGTATAGCAGTATTCACAAGTAGGTAAAATCTTGCGTTAATTAAACATTGACTTGAAACATTGAAATGTAAAGAATTAAATTAACATGTGAGAATAAAAACAATATGGTACAATGCAATCCCCGTCCTTTAGTATCAAATCAAAATTAATTCACAATTTTTAATTTTTGCAAAGGATGATCCATAAATGATGTCACCCAAATTATGACTCTTGTTGGACTATAGGCAATTCATAATCAAATTCATTACCGATCACCATCCTATCATGCGATGTAAAAAATCAAAATACACATTTTCTTTTTACAGTTTTTATTTGTGTATGTTTAATAAAAGTGTCAAACGTTTCTTTTAAAAAAACGGTAATAAATCGTCCTTAAATGACGTCACGTCCAGGGTCAATAGTTTTACTAATATTTCGATGATTTTAGTTTCGTTAGGAGACTCCAGAGTTCTAAAGATATTTTGATGACGTCATTTATGGGTAATCCCAAACGTACTCAGTTTTGAATGATTAAACTTCGCTAAAAATGGATATGGGTCATTTTGGTTCTTCACAGACGATATGCAATTGATTAATTAAGTCCATATTTCGATCAATAATTTCAGCTGGGACTAATTAAATCTTAAATTACATTTCCATAATTCGCTTAAATGGTGTAAAATAATTCAAAGATTCACTATGTTTGGATCGTCCAAACATGACATCATCGAAAAATAATCATATTTAGAACCATATGACCCCCCCCCCCTTCCACTCCTCTGTCATCGCAGCTTGACCATTCCGTAAATGGCTATCTTTATCATGAGATGTCATCAATGTCCAGATAGAGCCACTGACCCTGCCAATGACGTCATTTGTGGACGTTCCCTTGTACAACAGAATATAACCCCTTACACAAGTTGTGTAAGTGCAATGTTAATTATTGGAAAACAATCTAGGACCTAGGATTTAATCCCAGAAATAATCATGCAAGGAAATAAGGACTTACTTCCTCATTTGCATATTCAGTTTAGTTGTAATTTTAATTAATTAAAAACATTCAAATTATGTAGTAATATTTAATTTAATCGAATATTTCAACATGCAAAGAATACTTTTAAATATTTTCGTGGAACAGTCCATCCACGTAAGCAAAGTGACAAGAATAAAATCAAAGATGCACTCAATGGCTTAATGGCACAATATTCTTATTCACTAAATTACTTAATTACTTCAAATCTCCATTGAAATTAAATTGATACATTTGCATAACTATTCACTGCATTCAAACAGATGCAATTGTGTGAGAATCCAAGCGGATCAGTGATCATTGTAATGAGGCTAATTAATTATGCATAAGATTGCGATGAAATACTTTTGTGACGTGGAATGAACGGGGCCCAAAAATCTTTAAATTGACGTGCTAAACGAACGAATTCTGAGTGACTAAAGAAAGCAATTCGAGATCCAACAGACGCTCTCAACGGCACTCAATTTTCAAAGGTAAAAAATTAAAATAAAAAATCAAATGTATCATTGTGAATTCCAGTTCCACTAATTTATTTTTGACTTTAGAAAGAACTAATTTTGACACAGAAGCAAAAGTGATCGGGGAATAAAACTAAAAATGAGGGGAATAACTGGAATTTTGGCGTTTCTCGGATTGGTTGCTGCCTTCTTATTGGCTGTGAGCGTGTCTCCTGCAGATGCAGATAAAATGTGCAAATACGATAAAGACTGTCCTCCCAAACATCAGTGTTATAATGATGGGAGGGAAGGAAGTAAATCAGGTAAATTTTAAAATATTTATTTATAAGATTTATTATTTAACGGGGATACGGTGATGTAATTTTTTGGCAGACTTTGAATCGATTGTGGTTTGATCTTTGTATTTTTACAGTGTGTCGCAAGTTGTATTGAGACAGTAAACGTGACGTCGGTGTCGGTGCCGGGGTAGGTACGCGAAAAATGAGAAAATATTCAAACGAAGGCCACATAACTAATTTCGAACCCAAAATATACAGATAATAATAATTAGAAAAGGAATCTTCAAAATTATTTTTTATTAGGGATCGTCCATAAATGACGTCATCTAAATATCCCAATATTTAGGATTTGTATGCCACCAGTTTATGAAAATAAAAACAATTCGATAAAATATCTCATTCAGTATATAACCAAAAATATTTTACAATTTTTCAAATGCTCAAGTGTTGCAACGGTTCATTATAATACATAGTTCACAATTAAAATAATGGCTATGGCTGCATGGCAATCGGCAGTATGGGGTGGGAGGGGGGGGGCAATAGACAGTGAATTAACGCGTAGCTTATCGGCAGTACAGTGTTTGCGGCAATAGGCAGTATTTTAATGTGTCGAATAAGAATATTTTGTGGAGATATGGTCGGTTCGAGTGAAGTAAAACTTACAACAAGATGCATTTAACGGCATTAGCACATTGTATTTGCTTAGAGGTTTATTTTTTGTAACACATTTTTGTAATAATAATTATAAAGATTCTGTTTTGATTTGTATTTGTGTATTGGAAAATATTAGAAAATTGTTGTCTCTTTCATTTTGGTTTATTTAGGATTTCCTGCCACCAGATGACCCTCATAATTTTTATTTTTCTGCTACTCATTAAATCGGGTATCAATTTAGATTTGGATACTTGACGCTCTTATAGATTATTAGATTCACAATTTTCCCCAAAGCCCTTTTTTCTTTAAATCAAAGAAAACTTCCAACGTATTCGAATTCTCACAGTCTAAAAAATAAAATAAATAACAACAAACTCACAAGGACACACAATTGATATAATTAACAATGAGACTTATTTCTTGCTTAATTACAATATATTATGTCGTCTGTGAACAGCCAAAATGACCCATATCCATTTGTAGTTAAAAGCAATATCAACTATCTACATAAATATTCAAATATGTCTTGAACTCTTGAGAGCATTTAAATAGAACAGTTTGAACTTTTAAAAAATGTGTAAATACAACATTTTGCACCTTTTCAAAAACATGGAATTAGAAAATTTTGCACCTTTTTGAAAACATGGAATTAGAACATTTTGCACCTTTTCAAAAAAATAGAATTAGAACATTTTTCACTCTTCAAAAACATTTAAATACAACATTTTGCACCTTTTCAAAAGCATGTAAATAAAACATTTTACACTTTTCATAAACTCCCGATTAACATTTGACGCATTTTTTTCATTTTGTTTTATGACATAGCTCATTTTGATTCTAGCTTAAATTGGATATGGGTCATTTTGGTTCTTCACAGACCTACATATACCGTACCTAATAGTGTTTGTAATTTGTTAAAATAAAATATTGAAACTGGATCTTACAATTCCCATAGCAGCTGTATTGCTTTCCATATTTTTCACAATCTTTATAATCTTTACAGGGAACATATGGAATCGCATCCGTGAGAGACACGCTGAGGCTCACTAAGATAGTAGTAACGAGTCCAAAAAACGCCATAATTCCTGTCATTCCCCTCATTTTGATTCCCTGATCACTTTTGCTTCTGTACGAAAATTATTTCTTTCCAAAATACAAAATAAATTAATTGAACTGAAATTCACAATAATACATTACACGTTTTTATTTAATTATTTCCAATTTCCATCAATATTTCAACCTGCAAAGAAGCCTTTAAATATTTTCCTGGAACAATCCAGCCACGTAAACAAATTAACAAGAATAAAATCGAAGATGCATTTAACGAAATAGTTGCACAATATTTCTATTCACTCAATTATTTAATCACTTAAAATCTCCATTGAAATTAAACTGATGCATTTGCAAAACTACTCACTGAATTCAAACAGATGCAATTGTGTGAGAATCCAAGCGGATCAATGATCATTGTAATGAGGCTAATTAATTATGCATAAGATTGCGATGAAATTCTTTTGTGACGTGGAATCAACAGGGACGAAAACTCTTTAAATTGACGTGGAAAACGAAAAAATTATGAGTGATTCAAGAAAGCGATTCGAGACTCAACATCAACTCTCAACGGCACTCAACTTTCAAAGATAAAAAAATTAATTTTCAATAAAATAAGAAATCAAACGTATTCTTGTGGATTCCAGTTCCACTAATTTATTTTTGATTTTAGAAAGAACTTCTTTTGACAGAGAAGCCAGTGGTCAGGGGATAAAACTAAAAATAAGGGGAATAACTGGAATTTTGGCGTTTCTTGGATTGATTGCTGCCTTCTTATTGGCTGTCACCGTGTCTCCCACAGATGCAGATAAAGAGTGCAACACCACAGCAAACTGTCCTCCCAATCATTGGTGTACCCCACGTATCATTGGTGCTAAGCCTGGATGTATGTTTAAAAATATTTATTTAATTAACAATTAATCACAGTGCAATAATTTCTTTGTTTCGTCCTTGAGAAAAAAGTTTAGAAAAAAGATTAGCTTTCCAGGATGCAATATGCAATATGCGTGTAGTTATAGTGTCGGTGAAGCAGTGTTGAACATACTTTTTTATCTGAACATTCTGGAGTTTAGTTTTACATAGCGCTAAAGGCGATGTAATTTTTTTGTACATTTTGTATCGATTCCTGGTTTCATTTTTGTATTTTTTACAGTGTGTACTGTGTGCCCCAACGTGAAAGGTTGAGACTGTGAAAAGGTGTTGCGCCTGTCTGGATACACGCGAGATTGAGATAATATTCAAATGACGTTCAACATATCGATTCCGGATCCAAAACACACTGATAAATAGTAAAGAAACCTTCAGAATTATTTTTATTAGGGATCGTCCATAAATGACGTCATCGTACGAGCTTAATCATTGCGTAAATGGCTATCTTTTACATGGATTTTCATCAGAACGCTACAGATGACGTCATTTGTGAACGATCTCTTATACATCTATATTTTTATGCCTTCCATTTTCTAAACATTTTAAGTTATCTACACTTAAGTTCTTTTGAAGTTTAAGAAATTATACAATCATCAATTTGTTAGTTTATGTATGTAAATAAAAACAATTTGATGCAATATAAACACGCATGACGCATGCCCATACATTTAATTCCCTAATTTGAATTTCCCGCCACATCTTAAATTTGAAAATTGGACCCATATCGGTTACTCTATGTAACTATGAGAGCTAGTTGTACATCATGGGAACCTGCTGGGAACGAACGATACACACTCAACCTTTTGAATATTTGAAATTTCCCGCATTTTTAGCTGAGCATGTTTTTAAGAAAATGATTCAATAAAGTCAGAGTTTTTTTTAGTGTAATAATAATTTTATTTAAAGAATTCCATAAACATTTTACCATAATATGATTTGATTTTGTACACCATTATGAACGAGAACGAACGAGGACATAGAGAAACAAATTACAGGAGACAATACTATTACTATTATTATGATGGAATTTTAGATAACTTTTAAAATATTAATTAAAAACTACACTGGTAACACAATCAGAGCTTATTAATAATCAAACAATTATAAATAAAAAAGAGCTATCTACATTGACTTAAACTTCTCGACTGTTGTAATATATTTCCAACTAAATTGTTTTATTTGTAATGATTAGTTTAAATACATTATATCTATATCTTATATCATTATATTCATATTTCCCACTACACATTGACTCACTGATAACGATAAGTACGTACATATATGTATGTATATGCATGTAGTACTATGTAAATGTTACCATTTTGTTTTTTTTGTTTATTTTATAGATAAATTGTAATGGCGACTAACTATAAATACAGTAGATTATTCACGACGACGCACACAGTTGACGACTACTTTCACGTACTCACTTATACCTCACAGTGTACTTTTAATTGTAATTTTATAATTTGACAGACAATACGCAGAGAGACACACATTATATTACAACCTATATGATACAAAGTTGACGCGCGCCTATTATGCTACGTTATGTAATATTCCGTAATATATATATCCATTATTTAATTAATTAAACTTTGCCTATATGTTTAACTAAACCTAATGATGTACACAGTGTAAGCATAATAATATTATATAGAGAATACATTTTTTAAAATTCGCGCTCAAAACCGCGGCCGCGCGCGCGCCGGGAAATTCAAACATACGCGTAGGGAATCGGGATGAAACTAAAAAAATCAAAATTTTATTGACAATTTAATTTATACTTTCAGTGATTGATTGTACTAATTAATGACTTTTAAAAAGAAAATTAAACTGCGCTAATAAAAGGTATTAAATACCGTCCGTATGACGGGCCGCGCCGGGCTCCATTACTAGTAATGTTATAATGAACAATGTAATTATTTGATACAGAATACGTTCAATTTTCAATGCATATTCAACGGTTTGTACTTATGTAATGTACAGTAATAATTTTAGACACACAGAAAAAGTCAAAAACAAAAGCATAGGACAAGTAGAGGACAAGTACAATATATGTTACTATAACAAGGACAACAATATAATTAATTACATGGTATAACTTTATAGAGACACACGTGACAAATTGTATATTCTGCAATTAATGCATATAATTTTTTGTCATAATAATTTTTTTTTTAATTTCTTCAAAAACTGTTTTTTTTGGACTGATGCAACCATGGGACATGAGGACATCCTTGGTTCAGTCTATACTCTACATGTCACACATTTTTGTCTTCAAAATTTTACGAATTTTTTGCCATACGATTACGACTAGATTTTGCTAGGTTCATTCCTGTTTTGACAAAGAAAGTTTTAAGTAGATTTTGACTGACCAAAGAATCCTATATGCCGCAGTAGTTTAAGTTTAAAATTTAATTATACATACGTTGACATACATATTCTACATAAATATATAGACATATATCATTAATATTATGTACATGTATTTCTAAAACTTGAACGGTTTTTTGATAGCAAGATTTTTCAATTTACATAAACCTAACACGTAACTTTAATTTTTGATATCGATAATATATTGCTCTGCAATTCAAATTTCAAATAAAATATTCAAATATTTGCATTATATGGGAATACAAAACAACCATGGAATAAATTATCGAAATCGAAATCGACATTAAAATTGCTAACAAAATGCAATTTAATTTAGTAACTGTACAATTAATATAACGGCAACGTTAACGTTAACGGGAACGGTGAACACTAAATACACAGATCATTATAAATATAATTTCATAATTTTTACAATTTACACAAGAACAACTCCATGCATAGATATATCCATAATATATTCTACTATATCGTATATAGTATAGTTAACTATATTTTCACATATGTCCTTTTTTTGAATAAAGTGCAGTATAATATTTAATAATAGCTTATTATTTACCACTATACGAATACTATTTGACAGTAATTGACTTTGACTTTTAATCTTTAACGTACTTACTTTTGAGAGTATGATGTAAAGTAATTGTATATTATATTATAAAGTGTCGTAGTCCTTCATATAGTATGTATTTCAATGTATTGTGCTCACAGCTTTTTTTTATTTCAGTGTTTTGCTATAATTATAACATAGATATATTTTGAGAATATAAGTTTTGTATAATTAATAATTATGATAATACATTGTAAGTATACCTACACCTATATTTCGTAACAATTAATACATCATTTGGATAATGGAACCCTGATCAATAAATACGCTTGCAGTGTATGCTGAGAGATCTTAAATCCCAGGTCAAAGGTCAAGTTCCAATGTTGTTATAGGTAACACTGCGCGACTTAATTATCCTTATGGTCTCCGATGAAATCAAACTAAAATTAAAATACTAAACAAAGTGATTGAACAACACGCTATTTACATCATACATATAGTTTTAATATATTGCTAATTAAATTCATCAACAATAACAACATACAACAACTCAATTAATTAATTAAGTACATGGTACACACAGGTACTATAATAAACTTGTATTATAGTATTTACAACCTAACTTATATACATATGTGATCAATGATGAAGATCATTTTAGTTAAAATTGACAGTACGTCCTATACTACAGTTGATACAGTCTACGATTGACGGTCAATAGTCAATAGCTGACAGAGAATTAATGTACTAATTGAATTGAGGAAACTAATTAATGAGTTAGCTATATAATTAGTGTCCATCAACAATTTATTAAATTTACATTACTTACCTTTCTTCCTATCGTTTTAGTTGCACGTACATTCAAAATTTCTACAAAGTACGTCATACGTAATGTAATTTACAACGTACTAAGTAACACACAACATATATACTTACACCTTTCATTTTAAATTGTAAACATGGTATATTTTCACTACTAATCACTAATTATTGTCAAGATTCGGAGCGGTGTAAGTTACCTATTTATATATATGTATATAATTGACATGACATTTAAATCATACTGACTCCATTCCATTAACATCATACATCGTAAGTAATAATATGTACTGTCTAATGTACATTAGTCAATATTTTTGATAGTTAGTAGCTGTAACAATTCATTATACTTTATATAGAATTTTATTTAAGTTTAATATTATTATATATACAGTCAACAGTTAACACATTGCTTGATTTTTTATGCTAAAACTTCAATGTTCAACGTTGACTGCTGAACGCTGAGACTGTTGACTGTTACAAGTTGCTAACTACTTAGTAAGTCATAAGTTGTTAACACTGTCAACTGTTAAGTAGTAGTCAGTAGTTTAGTTAATTTTTACGTTTTCTTGATCTTTTTCGTAGGTATAATATTTATTAGTATATTTCACATCTATGGAGTTTTTAGTTTTTTAGAACTATTAACCTTTCACCTTTAGATACCATTTAGTAGGTACATTCTTACGTTGATTACATAAAAGTTTACTTTCAATTAAGTTGTAGGATTTAAGTATGTTCCATTAAAATTGTCAAATATCAACTGTTGAATTTCAACTGTCAAATGTTTACAAGATAGAACTACTAATTAAGTAACTAACTAGTGTCGGAATATTGTGAATGTAATTACCGCAATTAGTATTTTAGTGTTAACCTAGTTAACCAGGAGCTTTTAGCTCAATAATTAAAAATCTTCGAGAAAAGAAAACCGATAGCTCAGATTTTCTCGATGGATTGGTAGATTGGTTCTAATTACAATTCTGTTAGTAAAAAACTCATAATTTCACCGCCACTAAGCGATGCAATGAAGAAACGGCAGAGGGCAGTATTCAATTTTCTCAATTTTCTCGTTTTCTGCTGCTGTTTTGTTGTTAGATTTTCCTGATTTTCTGCTGCACTTTTGTTGCAAGAAGCCTGTGCTTGTGGCTGTGGAATGTAGAAAATCATCTAATTTAACTAATAGGACGTGATTTCCCATTAACTTTTAGAATTCGCAGTAATAATCAAGTAATGTGAAGTGAATTATTTTCTTATACCGTACCGTACATCATACATCATAAGGAATGGTGAATAAAATTTGTGTATAATCAGTTTAACATTTCAGTAACATTAATAATATTTGCTTCTTAAGTAAATACTAGGCTATATTTAATATATATATGTTAAGTTATTATATAGTTTGCTTTTCTTGCTATAAGTAATATACATATTTTAGATTACATATGATTAAAGTTAATTTTAGTATAGTCGTGGTTCATAGTAGAGGCTGTGTGTGTTTAATGTGTGTATATTGTATATAGATTGTAGATTGTATTGTAAGTACAATTACTTTTTTTATAGTACAAGTTAATAATGTAATATTTTTACTATACGGTATAGCATATACAGTCATACATATATCTAATTATATTGTATAGCTACTAAAACTAAAATGTTATGGTATTGTCGCTCAGTTTTATTTTCATTTTTTAATTTTTTTTCTGTAGTTTTACTAAATTAATAATTTACATTTACCCCCTTTTTTTACAAGTTCAAAGTTTTTTGAATATTGTCAAGTATTTAAATGAATGTATCATGTATTTATATTTTAAGCATTAAGTAGTACAAGGGGTCTACTACTTATGTTATATGCAGCATTACACTGGGCTTCCGATTGAATGTTAGTTGTTAGCTGTATTTTTGAAAAGTCAAACAGGAATATTTTTTAAACGAGATATTGCTAGATTTTGACAGAGGAAGAATGACATTTTTAGAATGTTTTCGATTGAATAAGGTCAAGGTCAAGGGTCAAGATTTTGTAACCAGATTTTCCACAGTGGCAGTTCTGTGTTATTTTATCGTGTGCATTGTGGTTACATAATTTAAAGAATGTAACTTATTTACTGCCGATTGCAAACAAGTTTCATTCATAGTAGACTTATTACACACAAAAGTGTGAGAAGTCATGGTTTTAATTTGTAACAAAGTGCAATAATTCATTTAATCTACAAATAATCTGGAAACTGCCGACGTTCCCCAGATTAGTTGACTGAAAAAATGACGTGTGTTTCTTTTTAAAATTTAAGTAAATTTTTGTTTGGTCAGGTTCAGTATTTAGCAGTTTTTTTTATTGAACTGCTGATTGTTGATCTGAAACAATTTTCAAAGCACCCGCCCTTCATTTGTCATTTCTGACTACTTACTTTCGTTTCCACAAAATCTATGGCCATTATAGAGATTGTGAAAACAAATCAATGGTTTGTAAGAAAGTACCTATTTTGCCTATTTTTTTTACCTATTTTCATAGTAATTATAGGAAATATTTTCAAATTGTGATTTTTCCCGCCATTTTCAAATTTTCTTGTAGTAGTGTAATGGTAAGGTGGACTTTAAAAATTGTTTCACGACTGACGGACTGACTCTAATAACACTGGTATTGAAAACGCTTTGTAGAAATGAGTTTCATAAATTCTAATAAAAACAGTTTAGCTTGAACGGTTTACTTTACTCAGAAAATAACAGCTGATGTTGAAGATACTTTGCCAGTGGGGAAAATCAGTTTTTAAACTGTGTAATAGTAAAGAATTTCTTCAAGCATTAGATTATAGTGCACAGAGACAGATTGTGAAGGAAGTGCCGACTTTTCCCTCACTATCTTAATAGTCTGACTTATAGTCTTGTGTCTTGTCTTAATGGTATTATTACACAGTTTGTATTTTACTGTTTTGTATTTTTATAATTTGCTTCGTTGTGCATGTATGTATGTACATGGTTGAAGTAATTGTAAGTAATTTGACTGAAACGATTTTAATTTCCTATATTCTGTTTGCCATTTTGTTTATTTTAAATCAAATTAATGGTTTTGATAATACTGAGGGTAGTGATTATTTACAACGTGATGAAATATTCATATTATTATGCTATATACATATTTTTGAAAGCTGAAAGTGATGTTATCTTTATGTTTGTTAAACATTAATAAATTACATATTGATATTTACATATTTTGGAAAACTGCTAATTGTCTGATTTAGAATTTTTGGGAAACTACAAATTGTCTAATTTATAATTTTTGGAAAACTATGAATTGTCATATTTTCAACTCTTTGAAAACTGTAAATTGCCAGATTTGCATGGTTTTGAAAACTGCAGATTGTCCTTTTAGCATTTTTAGAAAAACTGCAAAGTGTCCAGTTTAGGTTTATTTAAACGCTTCAAATTGTCATATGTACATCTTTTTGAAAACTTTAAATTGTCTTTTCAGTATTATTTCAAGCTGCTAAGTATCACATTTACATCTTTTTTTAAACTGCAAATTGTCTTATTCACATCTTTGAGAAACTGCAAGTTTTCATTATTTTCTCATTTTTTAAAGCTGCAAATTGTCATATTAACGCCTTTTTGACTAACAATATTGAATATTTTTGATTCCTGTTTGACTTTATTCCATGATTTCAATGTAGTGAAATATAAAAGCAATGCACATGCTTTTAACCTTTGAATTTCCCCAGCACAATTAAAACCCCTTCTATTATAATAACCATGTATATAGTGTAGGCGTATATGTATAAGCAGTATATACATTCATTTCCTAAGATTACAATCCACTACTTTTCTTTCTAAATAATTAACTCTACACAACCTGTTTGTATTGTCGTCAATTTCGTTTTACCACAAGTCATGTCACACCTTAATTAATTAAGCTTGCAATTACTTTTAATTGTTATTAAATTCCCTATGCTAAATAATTAGCCTCAATTAGTCATATTATATACTTTTCATACAATTATTAATTTCAATATTTCAATATTTATCAATGCACAGTATATTTTTCTTTTTTAATTCACCATCTAAATATCAATATTGAATTCTTTCAATTATTGAATCCACAGTAAGTTGTAGTGTAATTACATTTATATAATATTACTTATGTAGCTGTTTGCCTTTTGCATTTTAAATTTTGTAAATTTGAATTTTACCGCTTAAAAAAAAGAAAACAATATTTTCTTTAAACATTTTTAAAAATTTGACAAATAAAAAGGTCTCGTCGTCTGTAAGTAATGTCTTAAGTTTTCAAAATTGTTATTAGGATTTTCTCAGATTTTAAATACACTATTTCTTTTTGGTGGACAATAAAATATTTCATTCAAAACAACCTCGTCATTTTTTTCTTATGTACCGTAACGTGTGTAGTGACTTTACAGCATTATTTTGAATTAATATTCTATTAATTAATTAATTAATTAATTAATTAATTTGATTTAAGCTTTTGATTTCTTTTTTATATCTGCATGAATTTTTTTTATCGTTTTTTTAAATATTTCTGTGAATGTGTGTGTGAATGTGTGTGTCATAGTTATAGTATATAGTTCAATTATTGGATATATTGTAAGTAGGGAAATTTCCGCCCATCTACATAATAATACATTGTAATAGATACCTACTTATATAGTACAGTAGACTGAAATTTTTCTTTTCTTTTTAAATGTAACTTCTACAAGTAGATCTGCGCATAAGGCTGTTGGCTAAAAATGTATTTTTTTTTAACAATAGTATATTTCATATATATATTCTTGTTGGTATATAAGTACCAACAAGAAGTACCTACCTCTCTTTCGATTTCGTCGTCGTAAGTGAGTGAGTCAAGTAGCATTATGACATAAGTCCAGGCCGCTGTATGGAACTGGACTTACGACACAATGCATCTTTACCTCGGGGCTACTCATGTTAGTATTACTATGTAGTATATAAGTTAACAATAATAAATAATTGTGTTATAGTTATAAAGTGACGACACTCTCCGAAATTTTTTTAGTCGTACGAATATCTTTCTTTTAACGAGTTCATAATTATAAATTCCCTATATGTAAATCTATAGACAAAAATCAAGTATGTAGATTGTATGTAGTACATATGTAGTAATAAAAAATAAAAATACTTACAGCGTATAATTTGAAACTATAAATACATAGAGCATTTAGGTAAGTAACACATAGTATATAATATATGTATATAGTAGAATTTTCATACAGCAGGAACAGCTGTATATATATGTAGTATATATATATGTGTTATAATACAATTTTTTATAGACTATTAATTATGTAATATTTTAATGATTAAATGATTTTTCTCTGTCCGTTTCTATTTTTTGCATTCTGTTTGTTTCTTTTTTGGTTTGTTTAGTAGACACTTAGACACTCGGGCGGATTGAAATTTCCAAAAATATTGAGTTCGTAGAGACTGGCAAATGTCATGAAGAAAAAGTACCAAATCATGAGCATGATGCCATATTTTTTATCCAATTTCCAACCGTTGTAGTGCGTCGCCAGGAGGAGGAAAGCCACCGTGGAGAGGAGCGAGAGTGTAGAGTACGTTAAACCTGTAGAAAATTTTTAAGTTTTTTAATGATTTTATGAATTTTTGGATATTTTTTAAAATTTTGGATATTTGAATTTTTTTATGAAAATAGATTGAAATGCACTGTGTAGAAGGATACCTTTACTAATGACTCGAACAGACGTCCCAGGATTGACCACGACGGTGGAGAGGAACCAAGGAAGACCCAAACAGATGAGGATGTCAAACACATTTGAACCCACAGCGTTGGATACGGCCATATCTCCAAAACCTGGGCAAAATAAGTCATTAATTATTGTACACTAGGGACTTCAAGCCCGTCGTTTTAAAAGCAAAGGTTAGTTACCCCATAGCAACGTTACCCCATTAAAACTCATACACAATTTTTTACTCTGATTTTTCCAATCAAAGTGGCTCGAAACTAGTACATAATATAATTGACGAGTAAATTCATTTTATTGGAAAATAAGACATTTACTAATCGTATCGTCAGTGAAGAACCAAAATGACCCATATCCAATTTAAGCTAGAATCAAAATGAGCTATGTAATAAAACCAAAATGAGAAACATGCGTCAACTGTTAATTAGGAGTTTTTGAAAAATGTAAAATGTTCTAATTCCATGTTTTTAAAAATGTGCAAAATGTTCTATTTAAATGTTTTTTAAAAGTGTGAAGTGTTCTATTTACATGCTTTTTAAAAAGTGTAAAATGTTATAATTCGATAGTTTTTAAAAGTGCAAAATGTTTTATTTGAATCCTTTCAAGACATATTTCAATATTTTTGTAGATAGTGCATATTGTTTTTAGCTAAAAATCGATATAGGTCATTGTGGTTCTTCACAGACGACATCTTTAAAGTACAGAGTAATTTCTGAATTTAAAAAAATTAATACATATTGCTATTCATATACATTATGAACCACTGTGCTTACATTACGTAGGAATGGAAACCAAAACCCATTAGAGGCCTTTTAATTGTTACGTTATACAAAAATTTTCAATTTTGCCCCCCCCCCCCTGTATCATACACCTACCTACTACGTATGCATGCACATGATTAAAATACTCGGATTTTGTTCAAAACCCCCTCCCCCAAGCAGTGTGACGTAATTATTGCAAGACCCCTAAGTCAAAGGGGATTTAAGAAGAGAGTTTATTGACGCAATACACAGTGAGAGTATAATATAGGCTCGTGCGTAAACATACTTGACACGAGGACCGGGACCGAGGACAAAAGAGAATACACAAGAAAAAGTAGAAAGAAAATTAGGGAAGAAAATGGTTGACTGAAAACTGAGACTGAAAGTGAAACTGAAGCTGCTGCTGCTGCTGCTGTGAGAGGATGAAATAATAAAAGTGAGTCTCAAGAATGAAGAATGAGCCGAGTGAAAGTGCGAGGGAATGGAGACAACTGGGAGTGAAAAGATCTTTTTAGTAAACAATTAGCAACTCTGCGAATGAAATCAATATTGACATATGGGATGTGGATGTGGTCCTCGATCTCCATCTCGATCTCTCGACAGAATACAACAGAGGAAACTGAGTCTTTCAACGTTTCAAGGCCCACGTGTAATCGGATTCCGATTCTCGAACAAACTCTTCTTCACTCAACAACTTCAGCAACAGTACCAGCACCAGTGCCAGTACCAGGGTCGTGCCATAGTTTTCAACTTATTCTCCTATCTACATGCACTATCTGTGTGATTCCCCTATGTAACTATGCTGCTATGTAGCAATGAATTTATATATGGCCTATGACGTCGTAGAGTTATGAAGGTGGCTCGACTTACCTTCCTTGATAACAGCAAGAGATGAGAGGGCGTCTGGGACGCTGACACCAGCAGCGACAAAAGTTAAGCCCATCACCGTATCCGGAATCCCCACCGTAAAACCTGTATGAGAAAAATTACAGTTAGTTTTGATTAAAAATCCCTCAAAAAAGCGTTGTAAGGGCCAGAGGTCAATTTTGAAAATTTTTTAAGAGCTATAAAATGACATATCACACGTTGAAATCGGCTAAGAATTTAAATATCATGGTTAATTAGGTATACCGTCTGTGAAGAACCAAAACGACCCATATCCAATTTAAGCTACAATCAAAATGAGCTATGTCATAAAAGCAAAATAAAAAACATACGTAAAATGTTAAATAAGAGTTTTTGAAAAGTGTAAAATGTTCTAATTCCATGTTTTTTAAAAGTGTAAAATGTTCTATTTACATGCATTTTGAAAAGTGTAAAATGTTCTATTTAGATGTTTTTGAAAAGTGTAAAATGTTCTATTTACATGTTTTTGAAAAGTGTAAAATGTTCTATTTACATGTTTTTAAAAAGTGGAAAATAGTCCATTTAAATGCTTTCAAGACATGTTTCAATATTTTTATAGATAGTGGATATTGTTTTTAGTTGCAAATGGATACGAGTCATTTTGGTTCTTCACACACGATACATGTCTGTAGGTAACACATGCATAAGACGTGTGTAAGAAAAATTTAAAGTGGGGCAATGTGATACTTGGGGCAAAGTGGTACTTTAGTCTGGACGGGGCCACTTGAAACACAAAAATGTATAAGTTTTCGAACTCACCCAGAACAGTGATCATCCAGACCATGATGTAGGAGAAGATGGCGATCCAGATCATGGCAAGTGTGAACGTGATGACGTACCAGGACTTCCAAGTCTCAATGCGACAGTCGGGAACGGTGTAGTAGAAGAGGTAGATGAGAGGGAGAGAGAAGTGCCAGAGGATCTTCTTCAGCCCCGAGTCAACTGGTGGGTCAAATTGTGACAGAATTGACTCTGTTTGTGGAGCCACTTTTTTAGTCCCTTCACCACCCACCCCTGTCCCAGCGCCAGCACCAGTCCCTCCCGGTGGTGACGTCACTGCATTACCCCCCTCAAGTCCAAAACCTACGCACAAAAAAAGACAAAATGTTGTAACAGACACATGGCGACCACGCATGCTTTCACACGTAATTTTCCTGCCTTGACCCGGGCCCGGGGTTGGGTCAAAAATGTTCATATTTGTACAGGACGTAGTTTGTGCCCATTCCCCACAGCCATGGCTTGTAAGACGGAAAACCGAAACCGGATCCGCGGAAAATCAAGTGTGGAGGTTTTATAGTAGGTGTATTGTTAATTAAAAAATAATTAAGGGAATAATTTCAGAGTGGTTGATGTGGGTGGGTTGGTTAGTTAGTGGGTTGCTAATTAAATTACATCACAAGGATATAAAAAAAATATGATGGAAAGACAGTGAGGAAGGGTGACGCACCATTGCCGTAGTCATCGATGGAGATGTTAGTGGTGGCAGGGGGGTAGCCTTGTTCATTCATTAAATTATGATTATCTCCAAGAGCGGCTCCAGCAGCACCAGCCCCATTTGTTCCAGCCGCCGCACCGGGTTGCTTATTGAACATGACGAGTGAGGAATTTTCATCTTCCTGAACGGTGTGCACAGGGAAATTGATGGGGAGCGTGTGAGCCCAGGCTTCCAGGACCTCGTTCATGTACATGACGTAGCAGTAGACGCCGTAGAGGCAGAGCAGCACGATGGACTCGTACCTGTCAAAAATAGGAAGCGTCAAAGACCAAAGCTAAAAAGTGAATCAATCACTCAACGTCTTATTTTTATTTTGTCTTTTCTTTTTAATTTTTTTGTGTGTTCTTAAAAGATTACGTGTTTTTAGTTTTTGTCAAGCGAATTTAATATTATTATTTACTTTTAATTTGATTTAATATGTATTTTGCATCATTCTCTAATTTTGCACAGCCAAAATTGATACATTTTATTTTGAAAGTTTTAGTTAGCGTGTGAAGTATCAAAATGGCTCATATTCAATTTAGGCTAAAATTAAAATGAGCTATGTAAAAAGAACACTAAATGTAGGTAATGGCGTAATTATTAAATATGAGTAGAATGTTAATTATGAGTTTTTTAAATGTGCAAAATAATCTATTTACATGTTATTTAAAGTTGCAATATAATCCATCTCGGAGGTTTTTCAAAATTAAAAATTTTATTTATTTGCATGTTTTGAAAAGTGCAAAATTTGTTATTTACATAGTTTAAAAAATTTTTAAATGTTCTATTTAGATATTTTTGAAAAGTTCAAAATGTTTTATCTGCATGTTTTTTGAAAAGTTCAAAATGTTCTAATTACATGTTCTTGAAAAATTCAAAATATTGTATTTACATGTTTTAAAAATTTGCAGTATGTTCCATTTTACATGTTTTAAAAATTTGCAGTATGTTCCATTTTACATGTTTTAAAAATTTGCAGTATGTTCCATTTTACGTATTTTTGAAAAGTGTAAATTGTTCTAACTAACGTTTTTTTAGGATCATGATATTTTAAAGTTGGTTTTTGTAGATAGTGTATTTTATCTGTAGCTAAAAATGGATATGGATCATTTTGAGTCTTCACTAGCGATATACACTTTATTATTTTAGATATGACATTTTGCATATTGTTAGCTGTAGAACTTTAATTTTTAAAAAATGAAAAATTAAATTAAAAAATTTTTGAGCTTTTTAGAGAATAAAAAAGACGCTTTACCATTCAATAGATTCGTCCGCAATGGTCCCCAGGAGTGCGAGGATGCTGACCATGTAGAAGAAGCAGTCGCGGACGAGAGGCCACCAGTTGAGATAGAGCGGCGTGGGCGTGAGGAGTCCACATATACTGATCACGAACATTATGTTAAACACAGCTGAGCCAATCACACCACTCACTCCGATGTCATCCTAAAAACAAAAATAATTTAAAAAAAATGAAGTTAATTTACAGTGGAACCTCGTTATAACGGCTTCGCATACATTTAACCGGTATGAAAGGAATACCGTAGGAACGTTTTTATTTGTTTGCACAGCGTAATCTAAGGGATTTTCCACAAATAATGTCATCCAAATATTCCCATTTTAAGGATCTGATAACTCCCCTGTCAGCTGTCATGAGCTTAACCATTGTGTACGTGGCTATATCTTAAACATGGGATAATATCACCAGTATTCAGGTAGAACCATATGGACCACAATGATGACGTCAATTATGCACGACTCTTAATTTGTATTATGTGAATTAATGCTAGTTTTTGATTTTATTCTTGGAATTTGAGTAGTAAGTTTGGATTTGTTTGGCAGATGTTTTGTTCAGTTTTTGTATTATTTTTGTGAGTAAGTAGCTAGAAAGGTGACTTCTGTACGGATTCATGTAGAAATAGGATCTAAAGAGAAAGTTTGAGTGAAAGTGTGTGTGTCTGCTGGCGGAGGGCTAATTGCCAATTAAATGGTTTCCTATGCACACTTTTACTCTCCCTTTGAAGGAAATTAAATCATATTATTATTCTAATATTTCCATATTACTGCTCCAAATTCAAATTCAATTGAATAGATTGTGTAGTAGTAGTTCAGTGACTTTAATCTTGAATACAAGGAGACATCTATTAATAGTAAATGAGAGCGTGCATAAACAACGTGGTACACCTTGGGTGGGTAGAGTTTTGATCTCCGTATTCTTTTACATTAGTGTACATACTATATAGTAAGGTGCGGGGTAGGGGTTCAACATGTCTCATTTTTGTACCAAGTAATTTATGCACGCTTCCAAAGTTGTCATATATATTATAGGCTAATGCTTTAAAGTAGTTTTGTTTATAGCCAGGAGGCTTTATATTGTTTATGATTCATGACGATTGGCCGGATTGTGGGGGAGCGTGCAAAAATTACGTGGGGTATTGGGGGAAAAGGGTTTCAAGTTATCTATCCTTTAACATGGGCGTAAATACGAAAAAAAAAAGTGCGGGATAGTGGGTTCAAAATGTTCGATTTTGTTACCACTTAATTTATGCACGCCCCCTTGACGATTTTAGATTTTAGTTTGTGAGAGAAACTTAAGTGGACAAACGTACGTATAGGGATATAGCATTTCATGAACTTTGCATTTTTGATTTTAGTTTTTAAACTTTCAATACATTATACATGAGACGGATATTAATAAAATACTTTTGTTAGCTAAAACGACCTAAAGGAAGTTCATAAATTAGGTGGTACAAGAATTGGAAAATTTGTACTCCTCCTACTAATTGAATTTTAGCGTTTTTTTTTGTTTTTACTCCCATGTAAAACCATAGGCAACTTGAACCCCTATCCTCCCTCAAGATGTACCACGTAATTTATGCATGCTCCCATGATGAAATATACTTTTACGACGTTTTTGCAAATAATTACTATACTGATTTAAAATGCATACTTAGCCCAATTTTTATTCTATTTTTATTCTATTTTAGTAAAAGGTGGACGTCAGACGTATTATGTATGATTCAATCAAATGTTTGACAAATGGGAATATAACACGCAAAATAAAAAGGAGCTAGTTTAAACCACAAAATATTATGTGCTTTGCTTGTTTTTGAAAGTGCAAAATTGCTATATAGATGCACGTTCTTTAATAAATGCAAAATATACTACTTACGCATTTTTTAAATGTCAAAATATTTTATTTAAGCTCATTTGAAAGTGTAAAATGTATGATTTACACGTTTTTGAAATGCTTAATTTGCGTGCAAATTATGCTATTTACAAGCTTTTTTTAAATGGCAAAATATTGTACTTGTGGTCTTCAAAAATTGTAAAAAAAATGGAATTTATATTTATTTTCAAACACCAACCCACAGCTATTTGAAGTGTTTTTTAAAAGAAAATGCAAAATATTTTATGTGCACGCTCTGTAAAGTGCAATAAAATCGAACAAAAATGACAAAATATTCTAATTTTCCTCTATTTTAGACTGCAAAATTCTGGAATAAATTACATTTGAAAATTTTGTGAGAAATAAATCAAAAACACGTAGTTTTAAAAATTTAATGTAGTCAACTCATTAGAATAGTTTAAAAAGTACTCATACCTAAGTTAATATCAACGTTCCACTTTGAAATATGTATACTATTATAGAAATCGGAATCGAATCAGAATCAAACCAGAATCGGAAGCGGAAGCAAAATTGGAATCGGAATCGGAAATAAGGAGGGCAAATTAGAATCGAAATCGGATATCCGGAAATGTAAAGCCTGAATTCTGCTGTTTCCCACTGTTTGCTACTGTTGTTGAGAGTTGCCAATTAAAATTAAAACAGGGCCACTAAATGACAAAATGACATCAAAGACCAGATGCTCAACTCAACCAAATTGCGTCTCTCGTTTCTTTCAATTAATCAAATTTTAGTTTAACCAAAATCAAAGTTGAAGCTCTGCGAGAAGCTGTCAAGGCAACCACATGGTGATGATGGCAGTGAAATTATAGTCAAATTGGTTCAAGTAGAAACGCTCGCGGCTTCTATAATAATATGTTTCTGCAGCTGTATGTATATAACCGGAGTAGATATAGCAATATACGTACTTAGGGGTCAATTATAAATGACGTCATCAAAATATCCCCATTTCTAAGACCCTATGACACCTCCTGTCATCTGCTTAACCCTTGCTTAAATTGCTGTCTTTAACTTTAACATGGGGTGTCATCAATACTAGACCTACTGACCCTACCGATGACATCATTTGTGGACGATCCCTTATTAATATTGCTATATATTATCTACATATTATGTAGTGCTCACAGGGTCTTCTATATTGTTCTCTAAAAGGAAAGCATTACATCTAGAACTTTTAATTCACATTTTAATTCACATGTAAATAAAACATTTTGCACTTTACAAACACATGTAAATAGCACATTTTTCCTGTTAAATATTCTGTAATTAACTCGTATTTTCCACTTTCAAAAAAGTCTAAATACCTCCTTTGTTTCCATTTTTTAAAAAGGAATGGTAAAAAATTAAAACTTTTAAATTCATGTCAAATCATTATAGCTAGTGCACTGTACATACGTACTTAGCAGGTTTTGCACGAGACTATCAAGACGGGCGAAACATTTTAGAATGTAATGGGAGCGTCCATAAATAACGTGCCGGAAAAATCAGAGATTTTGAAACCGTTCCCCCTTTTTTTGGGAAATACTGTCATGGAAAAGGAAAGGTAGCTTGACTTTCAATCCTAACCTCTCCCCCAAACGTATCAAGCAATGTATGCGCGCTCCCTGTAGTGTAAAGGGTTTTGAATAGTATACACAATAGACAGAAAGTATAGGAGACTAATAATAAAGACAGTGGAGAGTTGAAGAGAGGAAGAAGGAGTTGGAGTGGGAAGTAATTTAATTCCAGACGATGTCGAAGAGCCTTGAGGCCATTACAAAGTAGATGTCAATATGTCGCCCTATAGCCCCCTATAGCCCCCTATAGCCTCCTATAGCTACATTACCTATCACAATACACCACATTGTTACGTTCAAATGCGTTTAGTGTGGCCAATTACGAGCGTATCAAACACATTAGGTTCCTTTGCTTCTGGTTTCTCTCGTAATTCAATTTCAACCTCTCGTCAGACAGTCAGTCCCGTCCCCTTTGGGGTCACCCATAAATGCTGTCGTCGACATGTCAGATTTTGTAAGACCTTTTGACCCCCCTGTCAGCAGTACCAGCACCAGCATAACTATTGCGCTAATGGCAATCTTTAACATGTGATGTCATCAACATCCAAGTAGAACCATTGACCCTACCCGTGACGTCATTTAAAGGACGATCCCTTTCCAACATTCGCAATATGAATGCATCAATACGCATTATGTCCTTCGCCGATTCCGGCTTGCAAACTAAAACTTAGGCTGCACAATAGTATCAAGTAGTATGACAAACTATCGCGTAAGAATCCTAGGGAATCATTCACAAATAACG
Source organism: Dicyrtomina minuta (assembly GCA_949802685.1). Lineage (NCBI taxonomy): Eukaryota > Metazoa > Arthropoda > Collembola > Symphypleona > Dicyrtomidae > Dicyrtomina > Dicyrtomina minuta. The sequence goes on from OX461809.1 coordinate 86,223,417, forward strand.
TCATAAAAAAATCCCCATTTTGTACCACCCTATGATCCCCCTGTCAGCAGTACCAGCTTAACGATTGCGCAAATGGCTATCTGTAACATAGGATGTCATGAGTAGCCATAAGTATTAGGCCCGTTGACCCAACCTATGACTATGACGCCACTTGTGGACGATCCCTAAGAAGAAAAATCAATAGCTCAGCAAATCATAAAATACAAAAGGAAAAGAACCAAACATCTAAAAGCTGAGCTGGTTCTTCAAATGTTTCCTCGGGATTTTCTAAAAATGGTAAACAGCATCTTTTTTGCACTTTTATAAAATATTGCAAATAGAACAATTTGCAACATTTCAAAACATCTAATTAGAAAAAGTTTTATTTTGATTGAATAATTACCAATATAGTATTTTGCACTTTCAGAAATGTGTGTAAAAGTAGCACATTTTTCATTCTCTAAAATGTGTAAATAGTACAATTTTGAATTGTGTAAAACGAGTAAGTATGTAATACACAACGTTTGCATTTTCTAAAATGCGTAAGTAGAAACTTTTTTCACATAACACAAATAAAACATTTAAAAGAAAATTTATTGCATAATTTTCAAAGATTCAAAACTATTTTCTCTTTTAAAAAATAGGTAAATAGAACATTTTTGTTCAGCTCACAACAGTGTAATCAAAACACGGCCGAATAATGTGGCCAGCACAGACACTGACAGACAGCCCCCGCTGCCTGCATTTTCAAAAAACTTGTAAATGAAACATTTTTGCACTTTTCAAAAATATGTAAATAGAACATCTCGATTTTTCAAAAGCGTGGAAATAAAAATGTTTTGCACATTTAAAAAGCATGGAAATAAACTATTTAACACTTTTGTGAAAACATGTAAATACAGTATTTTGCACTTTTCAGAATTGTGTAAATACAATATTTTGCACTTTTTAGAATTGTGTAAATACAATATTTTGCACTTTTCAGAATTAAGTAAATACAATATTTTGCACTTTTTAGAATTGTGTAAATACAATATTTTGCACTTTTCAGAATTGTGTAAATACAATATTTTGCACCTTTCAGAATTGTGTAAATGCCTTTTGCTCTACAGTCATACCTGTAAATCAATGAACCCAACATGCACACAAAGCATTAGGGATGGTCCATAAATGATGTCATTCAAACTACCACTCTTGTATCAGGGCCAGGGCCAGGGTTATACTTTAACATTATTACGTAAACTTTACTGTGCTAATTTTTAACACGGCATGTCATCAATTTCCAGCTATAGACTCACTGACCCTATCTATGACACCATTTATGAACGACCCCTTACTTTATTTAATGGAGTCACTCCTTCGAACTTCAGAACCTCCGTCAAACTTGGAAATAAGAGCGTATATAGGAAAGTGAGCGGAAAAGTCAAAAGCCTCTCATAATAAATGGGACTGATACTACTACAGTATAAAAGGTCAAGGTTTGGTGATTAGAAAACTGGGAAAAAATACACGAAAAAAAGGAGAGAAAGCAGAGAAAGTCCCGAAAACAGAAAAACGAAGTGAAAGGTGCGGAAAGTATTTTTTCTGGAAGTTGAGGTATTCACTTAGACAATGAGATCAGAAGCGTCCGTCCGTCTGCCCATGCAGCGACCATTTAAGAATCTCTGGGAATTATTTACCGTCGCTTTAACCTCTTTGACTCCAATACATTTTTCATGGGGATCCATTCCAAAGCTGAGCCGGTACCGGTACCGGTACCGTACCCTTGGCGTAGAACCAAAGCAGCGTATCTTTCCCTCTTAGAAATTTCAGTTTGGAAAGATACGGATTTGCTTTGCTACACACACAACCAGAAACCAGAACCAGCACTCGACATTTATCACATAGTTTTTCGGTTTCGTCTACTGAGGTCCTGGACCCCACTTACTTAGCATAGAAAGACGTGCGGATCCCGCTCAGAATTTGTTAGAATGTGATCGTGAGAGGCTCTGGCGCCAATGGAATCCAAATGGAAACACGTAGAAAAAAACTGTGCTACGAATTTAGTCCATTTAGATTACGGGACTGTGCCGTGAATAATGATTCCGAGTTGGACAGGGGCAGGGGCGGAACTAGGGGCATTTTATGGGGTGGGCAATGCATGTTAGATCGTTGCTTGAAGAATCAAAATGGTCCAAATCTAATTTAAGCTGGGATTAGAGTGAGCTATCTCAAAAATAAATAAAACCAAATGAGATAGAAGTATCAAGTATCAAATGTTAATTTTACAAGTTTATGAAAACTACAGAATGTTCTAGTTGCATGTTTGGGAAAAGTGGATAATATTCTTTTTACATGTTTTTTGAAAAGTACAAAATGTTGTATTTGCATGTCTTTTTAAAAGGGGAAAATATTCTATTTACTAATTTTCTGAAACATTTTCCATTTAAGTGTTTTTGAAAATTGCGAAATATTCAATTTACAAGTTTTTGCAAAGTGCAAAATGTTTTATTTGCAAGTTTCTGAAACGTTCAAAATATTCCATTTTTAAGTTTTTGCAAATTACAAAATATTCTATTTACATGCTTTTAAAAATTGCAATATGTTTCATTTACAAGTTTTTGAAACGCTCAGCAGAATGTTCAATTTACAAGTTTTTGAATACTACGAAAATACGAAATGTTCAATTTACAAGTTTTTGAAACGTTTGAAATATTCTATTTACAAGTTTTTTCAAATTCCAAAACATTCTATTTACATGTTTTTGAAACGTTTGAAATATTCTATTTACAAGTTTTTGCAAATTGCAAAATATTCTGTTTACATGTTTTAGAAAAGTGAAAAATATTCTATTTACAAGTTTTAGAAAATTGCAATGTGTTCCATTTACAAGTTTTAAAAAATTGCAAAAGGTTCCATCTACAAGTTTTAGAAAATTGCAAAAGGTTCCATTTACAAGTTTTAGAAATGCTCAAAATGTTCTATTAACAAGTTTTAGAAAATTGCAATATGTTCCATTCACAAGTTTTTGAAACGCTCAAAATGTTCTATTTACATGCTTTTATATGATGATATTTTTAAAAAAATTTAGTATAATTATGCCATCTTTTTTTAATTACCGCTATGTTATAGTCTGTGCTAAAAAATTCATTTTAGTGTTAAGCAACTTCCCTGTTGCCCATCCACTGACTAGAACCGCGCCTGGAGATTTGGGGGTTCGGGATCGGTTTGGTTTGGTTTGGTTTGGTTTGAGAGTTTTTTCTTTCCTATATAATATGGCCGACGCCATCTCACTCTCTGTCTAATATACTTGTACGTGTATAATTTGGCATTTGGGTTTTAGGAGAGTTGTGTCTTTATCTCCGGATCGGTTTCCCTGCCCCATCATTCACTCACACTGGGTGGCTCTCAACTATTCAGACCACTACGATTACGGAATCGGTACCGGTAAGCAGCTTGAGAGCCTTAGACCACCACCAATGCCGTCAAATTTTTGTTAACCCGTACCGGTATCACGGTCTCTCTTAAACAAAAACATCTTGTAAAGGTTAAAAAAAATCAAAAACTTGTGTCGTGTCCCATTAAAAAATTATTTGTCTACTGCTTACTGCTTTCTAAAAGCTATTCTATTTAAATTATCATTTTTTGCTGAATTTCTATACTGAATCTTTATACTTCTGTAAAATAAATGGCAGTATAGCATTTTAACAATATCGTCGGTGAAGAATCAAAATTACCCATATCCATTTTTAGTTAAAAACAATATCCACTATCTACAAAAATATTGAAACAGGTCTTGAAATCATTTAAATAGAACATTTTACACCTTTTAAAAAACAAGGAATTAGAACATTTTACACCTTTTCAAAAAGATGGAATTAGAAAATTTTGCACCTTTTCAAAAACATGGAATTAGAACATTTCGCACCTTTTCAAAAACATGGAATTAGAAAATTTTGCACCTTTTCAAAAACATGGAATTAGAACATTTCGCACCTTTTTAAAAACATGGAATTAGAACATTTTACACTTTTTAAAATCACTGACATAGCTCATTTTGATTCTAGCTTAAATTGGATACGGGTCATTTTGGTTCTTGACAGACAATATGTTGAAAATTCGTGCACCTTTCAGTTACTATGGTAAATTTGGAAATATCTGAGGAAGAACAGTTGGGCTTTGGTAGACATTTAAAAAAAACTGATAATAATATCGGAGAAGCTTTAAGCCCAAGTCTCTGTCTGAAATTCAATGGCCATAACTTATTGTGTGACTGACTGAGAAAAAAAGTCCAGGTAGAATTTGATTCGGGATTTAAAGGAAGAGGAAGGACGACAGCGAAGGGTGGAGATGGTGGAGAAGGACACGTGTTTATTTATAGGTTGTTTATAGACTTCCAAACTCCCATCCCCCGTGAGTGCAATAAAGTGTTCTTAATACAAAATCAATATCAATTTAATATAGGAACATCATAAAATTCAAGAAGAAGGATGTAAAAAAAAGTAATACATTTTTCAAAGAGCTCAAGTGCTCGGGGTCCGATGCCGATGCCGAGACCGATGCCGGTCAAAATCATTTTTCATTTGCCCCCAATTGACGTGAAATGTGGAGGAGAAGGACCACGAAGCTCAGAATATATAATAGGATCTGTAATATCATTGCCTTCTGAGTGAAGACGCAATACGAGCCATGGCCGTGCCGGCCCGCCATATTCTTTACTTTTCAAATTAAAGTACAAATTGTACCTGCACAGTTATTACTGTGCTCAATTCGTTTCCTATTTAAATAAAAAGGCTACAATTTTAGGCTAAAATTAATGTGCAAAAATTGTAAATTGAATTTTTGGTGGGTAGTTATGAAAATCATGTGCAGTAGGAATTATGCGAAGAAATACGCAGTGTAAAAATCATGCTAGGTACGAATTATGCATGGTATGACTCATATTGCTAAGAATATGCGTGGTACGAACTATGCATGGTACGATTCATGTTGGGTACTAAACATGCATGGTACGAACTATGTATAGTGCTACACAAGCATGGTACGAATTATGCACGGTACGAATTAATCATGGTACGAATCATGTATGGTACGAATTATGCATGGTATCACGTTGTTAAAAATATGCGTGGTACGAATTATGTTGGGTACTACACAAGCATGGTACGAATTATGCACGGTACGAATTATGCATTGTACGAATCATGTATGGTACGAATCATGTTAGGTAATAAACTATGCTAGGTACCAATCATGTTAGGTAATAAACTATGCTAGGTACGAATCATGCTGTTACGAATTTGAATGGTACGAATTATGCATGGTGCGAATTATGCATGATACGAAAAATGTTGGGTAAGAACTATGCTAGGCACAAATCATGTTGTTGAGAATATGCATGGTACGAATTATTCATAGCACGAATCATGTTTCTACGTATATGCGTGGTACAAGTCATGCATGGTACGAATTATGCACTTTTTTTTGTCCTGATTTATTCGTTACAACAAAATTCGACTTTTTTCTATTCTTCCCTCACGATTTATTACACAGCATAGCTGACATTCAACTAAACTGGAATCTGTCTTCAGTACTCCAGTCTACACAGGAGTAGGAAATGGAAAAAAAACACTGGCTTCCTCCACACATTTGTGCTTGCTTCTGCCATTATTATTGATAGGAAATCCAAACATAAACGGGGGACGGGGTGACGGGGAAGTGAAGGGTGGGGGGGGGCATGTGAATGGATTATGATTACCGTAACCGTAACCGTAACAGTGGCAGTAACCGGGTCCGAATTACAATTATTATGAACCTCCCCAGAACTCCAAACGCTATGACTACCGACTGACCTAGCTTTCAAAATAATACATTATAAATATTATTTTTTTCGCCTATATACTATAGACCGGTACCGGGACCGAGACCGGGACCGGTACCGGCCCGTATAGAGCTGCTCTCCACTTGTGTTCTGTTTGTTCGGAGAGTCGGAAATGGAAACGCGGAAAACGGTTCACAATCTGAGCCGTAATCTCAAATGATTCCTGAGAACGACGTAGTTTTCGATGAGGAATTGGTTTGTTTTTGTAGTTTTTGTAGTACTCTTTACTACGTGTGTCTATTTTTCCACAGCAAACATTATTAAATTATTTACATTGATATCGATATTAACTTGACATGATGTTGCCTCAGAAATAAGGTCGGAATCGGAAATGCGAAATTATTTTTAGTCGAATATAATAAACGAAAACAACATAGTTATAGAGGGAGGAAAAGGGGGAAAAATAAACTGAATGAGTGTAAGTACAAGTATAAGAAAGTAGCGGATTAGCCCAGATTTAAGTTGAGATTTTTGCAATAAAAATTGTAAAGTGCCCAGTGCCCACTAACTGCCCAGTGCAATGTACCCTATAGATATATGCCTCGCGTCTATGACTATATACATAAAAGGCTATTAATTTATTTATGGTGAAGGAATCTGTAAGGAAACGGTCATAAATTACGTGGTATAAAAATCGAAAAATTTTCACCCATACCCCTGAACCATTTTTTTATGGTATGTACTCCCATGTAAAAGGATAGACAGCTTGAATTCCAAACATCCACAAAAAATGAACAACGTAATTTATGGACGCTCCCTAAGCAGACTCAGGCAGAAGAACAGAAGTACTCTCATCGTTGATGTTTTAATAAGGGATTTTTTTTTCAAATCCCGCGCACCCGTTTTATACTTCTAAAGCTACAATTACTTTTTAAAAACAGTTTTAATCCGCAAAATCGTATTTTTTAAAAACAGTTTTTATCCTTAAAATCACATTTTCTAAAAACAGTCTTATCCCTAAAATCATGTTTTATAAAAACAATTTTATCCACAAAATCATATTTTTTAAAAACAGTTTTTATCCATTAAATCACATTTTTTAAAAAACAGTTTTATCCCTAAAATCACATTTTTTAAAAACAGTTGTATCCGCAAAATCATATTTTTTAAAAACAGTTTGTATCCCTAACATCACATTTTTTTAAAACAGTTGTATCCGCAAAATCGTATTTTTTAAAAACAGTTTGTATCCATAAAATCACATTTTTTTAAAAACAGTTTTATCCTTAAAATCACATTTTTCAAAAACAGTTATATTCGCAAAATTGTATTTTTTAAAAACAGTTTTTATCCATAAAATCACAGTTTAAAAAAACTGTTTTATTCCTAAAATTACATTTTCTAAAAGCAGTTTTATCCATAAAATCACATTTTTTAAAAACAGTTTTTTCCCTAAAATCATGTTTTATAAAAACAATTTTATCAATATACATATTGTTTTTTAAATTCTAAAACCAATATTGTATTACTGCGAAAACTCGAATTTAGGGAAAACACATTTTAATTCAAAAAAAGAAACGTTACATCTGAAAATAATCGTAACTTGCACATAAAAAAAATTAATCAAACGTATTTGCCATAAAAAGTTTTCATTTTGTCTTCAACGTAAGTTTTCCATCGACTACGACATGTTCCAATTTTCAATAGGTTAAGTACAATATAAGGGGTCGTCCATAAATGATGTCATTGAAATATTTACATTTATAGGGCCCGTCATCAGCTTAACCAACACCTCTTTAACAAACATAACCATTTTTTATCTTTAACATGGGATATCATATCTTAAAGTAGACCTATTGACCCTACCCGTGACATCATTTATGGACCATTCCATACGATTTTTCAATGTTTCAATTCCCCATGGTGCAATTCATGTTGCTTACTACGTAGGTAGGTACCTCTTTACATTGTTGTAGCCAATGATATGTAAGTATAAATTGTTGTACTGCATGTACATAGGCAGTTAGAATTTTTCTTAAATGGAATGGGATCTTCCATAAATGATGTTCCTCGTTGGGTTAGCGGGTCTAGTGAGGTATTGATGACATGTCATGTTAAAGATTGTTGCCATTTACGAAACGTTATAAAGCGATGACATGGGGGTGTGGGTGGGCAGTATGAAAGAGTTGCAATTTTCGTGACATCATTTATGTACCAACCCAAAGTAGATCATGATACAACCATGGAACAAACCCATGAGAGACGATGAAGAAATAATGATGGGAGTTTAAAAAAAAAAGTAAAATCATGACCTGCATAATTGCCATTTTATAGGCTCCACGCTCTATTTAAGTTCAATTCTTCAACTGGAATTTGGGAACAAATCTATAGAAAAAAGTAGAAGGACGGGAACGAGAGCGAGACCGAAGCCGAAGAAACGAATTTAAACGAAAGCAGAGGAAATATTTTTAAGCAAATGGTGGAAAAGTTAAAGTTTGTTCAATGTTCAATCCTCCCGTAGCGTTATCGCGATCCGTCTAATCGTTCCACACACACACACACAAATCTGTATTATGTACTCAAATAAGTTCCTTCACTTGGTTGTTGTATGTTATATTTTTGTATATGCATTTCTATCAAACTATCAACCTATAAAGACGCAAGGGAGCGTGCATAAATTACGTGGTACAAAAGTCTGAAATTTTGAACCTCTACCCCGCACCTTTCTTTTGGCATGTACGTCCATGTAAAAGGATAGGCGGATTGAACCCATAGTGTACCACGTAATTTGTGCATGCTTCCCAAGTATATAATATATCACCATAAAAGGGCGGTATTAAAGAAGTCGCAATAAATAATAAGCACTGCAATATTGATGCGCAAAATGTACGGTATCGAAATCGAAAGACACATTTATTGCTACTAATCCTTCAACTTCATAACTTATTAGTAGATGCCGCTTAGTAATTCGTGTCCAACCTTTTGACCAATAACTTGTACATTGCTACATTTGGCAATATTTAAACAATGTTGTATGAGCTAAGGCCAAATTGAAAAAATGAATAAATTATTGTATCATTAATAAGCATTATTAGATGTTGGGAAATTAAATTGTGAGCTTCGTTTGAAAAGGCAAAATTGAGAATATTTTTTAGTCTTTGCTATAATAAATATAATATATAAATGTTGTATGGGCTGAGGACAAATCGACTCAATGAATAAACTATTTAAATTATTATTGCATAATATAAATCGTTTTTTGTTTATACAATATGTCATTTTTAGCTCTTTTTATTGAAAACATAATTTGTATTAAAATGTTAGTTTAAAAATCTTTTTTATATTCAAACAGTAGGTGTTGTTTGCAGATTTTTTAACAGGTACAAAAAACTATACCTTTATAAATATTTTTAACAGGTAGAATACGTGCGTTTTCCACAGCTTTTTTAACAGGTAAAATGTGCTATTTTTTAGTCATTTGGAAGTAACGAAAATTCTTCTATTTTTAGCTGTTTGAAAAATGTGAAATTTGGTGCTTTAGGAGTTTGAAAAATGCAAAATTTGATATTTTAGTAGTTCGAAAAATGCAAAATTTGCTATTTTAGCAGTTCGAAAAATGCAAAATTTGATATTTTAGTAGTTTGAAAAATGCAAAATTTGATGTTTTAGCAGTTCGAAAAATGCAAAATTTGATATTTTAGTAGTTCAAAAAATGCAAAATTTGCTATTTTAGCAGTTCGAAAAATGCAAAATTTGATATTTTAGTAGTTTGAAAAATGCAAAATTTGATGTTTTAGCAGTTTGAAAAATGCAAAATTCGGTGTTTTAGCAGTTTGAAAAATGCAAACTTTGCTATTTTACCAGTTTCAAAAATGTGAAATTTAGTGTTTTAGCAGTTTGAAAAATTCAAACTTTGCTATTTGAGCAGTTGGTAAAAATTCCGATAAATGCATAATTGGCTATTTTAGCAGTTGGAATAATGCAAAATTTTGTCATTTTAGCAGTTTGAAAAATGCATAATTTGCTATTTTATCCGTCTGAGAAGATTGCAGTGCGCTCGCTATAATGCGTACCTCCGTAATCCGCGTAACACTCTTTAATACGTACTCTAACGCTGGTCCTATCCTAGTCCTTTCTCGTATATCATGTATGAATTCCAACCTCCTCTACGGCACACTTTCCATAAAAATTACAAAAACTTCCTATCCCAAAAAGTACACGTTATACCAAGTGCACAGTATATTGCTAAAATCCCTGTACAAAAACTACCACTACATATACGGTATATAGGGGACTTGAACTAAAATGAAATTACAACTTGTATGCATCACACCCGTGTGGGTAGTTTCAGCTCTTTGTCATATTTTCAAGTCTAAATACATGATAATAATATATTGTGATGGTTGGTGGAGATCGTGATATGAATAGAAATAAAAATCACACAACTCAACAAACTACTTTTTCCTTACTTTGAGTTAGTTCCATTTTTATGTTTTTTTACCCGTCTATAAAACGAACGGATGAAAATGAAACTCTATACACACACGACTTGCTCTTTGATTTCAAATTTTCAATGCGAAAGATTTCTTTTCTGATGCCGTTTTTGGTTTCGTCTATAAAAAAAGAAAGATTTGAGAAGAAAGTTTTTTTTTTTTTTTTTTACTTTTTCCCCTGAAGTCTTTATACGGTATTTCCTATAATAGGAAACGGGTGTGGGAGATCATATTAATAATATATTACATGCTATTGTATGCTATCATATGGTACCTTGTACGCTATATAAATGATATATAATCAAATCTCTTTGAAAATTCTTAGAATTTAAATATTCATCGTTCTCACAAACTTGAAAATTCAAAAAAAATGTATACGGGTTTTCCGCCTCAATTTCACTGTATTTTTATACTGCATTCAAATTTAAATTGAATCTGTAAAAATTTATAGATATACATATAGCTACATTTCTTCTATTGAGAAGTTATAAGGGAGCGTGCATAAATTACGTGTGGTACAAAATTCGGAAATTTTGAACCTCTACCCCGCACCTTTTTTTGTTCTGGTATGTACGCCCATGTGAAAGGATAGGCAGATTGTAAAATTCATGTAAAACAAAATTCCTCCACACGTTTATTTGCGCTCTCAACTAATGTAAGTACTACATTCACCTTCACATTTTTAAAATACGCTTTAAGAAGGGGTTGTTCATAAATGATGTCAACGAAAAAAAGGTTAGTGGGTCTAATCTGGGGTTAATGACATTAAAGATAGTCGTTTACATAATAATATACTGTTGTAAAGTGATGACATGGTGGTAGGGGAAGGTAGGTCCTACAAGATTGATAATTTGGGGGTGACATTATTTATGGACGATCCCTCCTACACATAAAAGTTCAAGGAAAAATTTTATGATTTTTTTGAAGATCTCACGTCCACCACGTATCACAAAAATCCAAATCCTCAAATCCAACAACTTTCTCATATGTTTCAATGTGTCACGTTCCATTTTTCATGAGGATCATATAATAGAATTTGAATGTGAAAATGAATGAAATTTGGAAGCTAGTAAAAACAAAAATGTTCTATCAAAAATTATTTGGTTTTTATAGATTTGTATTTCCACACCGACACCGTGACTCATATATCCTCGCAGTTTGTAGAGTCACGTCTATCTCGTCTATGTAAACTGTAAAACACGCAAATAAATACTGAAAAATTGTTATTCATGGAAATCTTTTTTACAGAACATCTCCATCTATTTCCATTTCCTGACTCCTGAATTTGTTTAAAGGGCCACTCAGAAATTAATTGAAATCGCGGGACATTCAAAAAAATAAATAAATTACGACAAGACAAAAAAACAAGAACACAAAAGACGAAGCGGACTTTGAGTGCCTTTTTCCTGTCCTAATAAAATTAATACTATGGAGAATGGAGACGTGGACGGAGTCGAGACGTAAATTGGACATTAAACATAGTTTACGAGGGGCACTGCTCTACTCTGTGGCTATGGCCATGCCATTGCAATTGGCCCATTGGCTTGTTGAGTATTGTATTTTATTATTGTCTATGTATTTTGTATTGCTCACTGTATAATTCACTGTATGCTGCCCAGTCGGTCTGTGTAAAAATGGAGCTTTTATTATTGCGCTTTGGGTGCTGAATGTCGAATGTCGAATGTGTGTGTCTGTTGACGTTGAAGACACTGAATGCCGATGCCGATGCGGATTCCGGATCAGCTTTTTTTTAGCATTTCGTTTCCTGGGAAAAAATAGCTTCAATGGAATTTTATATGTGATGCTTCATCGTGAAAGATGCTGAATTCCAAATCTAATTCGACATCGACATCGAATCTCTGATTATTACGTAAGACAGAGCCGAAGCAGAGCTAGAGAATATTTTTCTTGTCTTTGTCTTTATCACATGGCAATTTCCAGGGCCGGATAATATGGCCAGCGCAGGCAGCCCCCCCAAGCTTAAGTAAAGTATAAGAACCTACATGAGCTTCCCTACAGGAAAAGTTGTCTGAAAAGCGTGACTTCTCCGACAAACTTTTCCCCCAAGCTCCTACAAGTTCTTACAGACACGCGACTGTAAAATCTTGTCGGAGCTTGTATGACCAAAAGTGAATATTTCATACGCTCCCCTACGAGTTCCTACAATATTTCCTACTGGTGACTGGTTCCTACTATATTCATGCCAGCATTCTTATCGTGATTTTGATGCTAAAATAAAACAGTTAATGCGAAAATTATTTTTAAGTTATTTATTAGAATAATTATCAAGTATCGTATAAAAATTGAAATTCGTCCAAAGTTGCACAAACATTCCAACTTGCTAACTTTACCTAAGGGTACAAGTAATTGTCGAATGAAGGCAAAATAGCATTGGTGATCCTCCAATTTTTGATTTTATTAGTATCACTAGCCACTCACTCAATAGTACGCACTTGAAATAGTAATTGGTATTCACAGAACCCATCTAAACTGAATAATATTATAACTGGAATGTTAACTGTCGTACCACCACCTAAACAACTACAGTGGTGATACATGATAACTAAAATTCTGAAGTAGTATTAAATATTTGTGACTGATTTACTTAAAGCGAGTGATCCGAAGGAAGTTTACTAACAATAATAAGAGCGTAAAAAAGTATTTTGAATTTCAACCTTAATTTGACTAGTGACTTTGACTACAGTTAAGCTTTGCAACAACAATGCAAACTTAACTGTAGTGAGTGTCGAAAAGACGAGGGAACTTGGAGTTAACTCGGTGACGTAATTTAGCCATCTACGACGTCAGATAGTCAAAGCAAGGTTAATGTTGGAATCTTGTTTGATTTCGAAAATTTTATAAAATTACGCTTTTATTATCGTAATTCTACTTTTTAATCTGAAATGTTCCAAAAAACACTAAAATGCAACTCACTTTGCTTTCAGTCTGTCACAAATACCTAACATACTGGGTAACAAAAACACAAAATTACTCATTTACAAAGGTGAATTCAGCAACAAAATTAGGCTGGTTCAACTTTAACTGCAACTTAACCTATTTCAAACTTTGAAAGTAATAAATAGAATAAATACGTATTAAAAATACACCACAGAGCACGGTAGTGACCGGCAGCAGACGTTGGCAGATCAAAAGTTAAAATCAGCACATACAGGAGAGTTCGTGCTGGTACCTACGGTAGTGTACATTTCAATGTGTTTTACTGATAAAGCCGTCAAGCCAGACTGTCGGTCAGTAGCTGGTACGGCTGTCGGCTAATTTGAACGCTACCGCTCCCTAATCACTCATTGCGTTCTCTTTTCCATGGTCCTCGTGTAGGACAACTCCAACGCGCATGCTCATTATTGGGTTGGTAGGAAAAGTGACTAAGGCTCCTACAAGTTCTTGCAAGTACAGATGGTTGTAGGAAATGTAAAATATTATCATATCTGCTCCTACAAGTTCATGCAAGTACAGATTCTTGTAGGAAAAGTGAAGTAATATTCTTGTACGCACCTACAATTTCCTACCGGTAACAAATCTCCTATAAGTTCCGACGTTATTCTCAAGCTTGGGGCCGCTGCTTGAATTTTCTCAAAACATGTAAATGGAACATTTTTCTTTCTTCAAAAATATGTAAAAAGAATGTTTTGACTTTTCCAAAACATGCAAATAATTTTTTTTGTACATTTCTAAAACATGGAAATAAAACATGTTCCACTTTTCTCAAAACATGTAAATAGAACATTTTCCACTTTTCTGAGTCAAGTAAAAAGAACATTTTTCAATTTTCTAAAACATGCAAATACCACATTTTGCTTTACCAAAGAAAACCACCAATAAAATCAAAATAGGGGTTTTTGTATGGAAACAAATTCCTGCCTAACACCAACACCAATTCCTTCGTCCGGCCCTGGCGATTTCCAAGTAACAAAACGCGGCGTTGTAGGGTGTAGGAATTCCATGCTTATTCAACTATCAAATTTCTCAGCTTCTATTCCACGGGTGTACTTGTTTACTGTTTAGGGATCGTCCATAGATGATTTCATTGGATCTATTAGGAGTTTGATGACAAGCCAAGTAAATGATCTGTTTGGTCTTTGAGCAATGTTCAATTGATGACAGGGGGTGGTGGATGGATCCTTTCAGGGTGAAAATTTGAGTGACATAATTTATGGACCATCCCATTACTGGGACCGGTACTGGTACTGATGGCGGTACCGTATCAATGGAATCCCTGACCGCTTATGGATGACGAGACGGACCCAAGCCAAACACATGCAGCTACCCACCTTCGCTGCTGAGAACCCAAAGACTGGAGAAAGGAGAAAGTTGCTGCTGCTTGGGAAAACAAGAGGGAGAAAGTCCCACATTCCAACAAAATCCGATCCGATTCCAAAAATTCGGAAATCATCCTTGAGAAAGACACAGGGAATTCTGTACGGAAAAGTTGGGAAGAGATGGTGAATAGAACATAGTACAGAAAGACAGAGACAGACCAGAAGCAGAAGCAGAAACAGAAAGAAGAGGCTCCAGATAGCGATCTGATTTGCTATGGAAGATCTTAATGTAGAATATCCCGAGTGAAGATTCAAAACGACCCATTTCAATTCTTATAGTTAATAAAAAGAATTCAAAATGTACTATGTACAACATAAATTTAAAATATATCTAGACCCTAAAAACATTAACGTATTTCCTGTAATATGTAGTATACCCCTTGTACTTCCGTGCTCAAAATCTGACCTGCCTGCGACCCGCTTACTATTAGAGATCCGTCTACTAGTATAGACCCGTGTACTATAACAGACTCGCGTACTTTTAAAGACCAAGGCCCTTCTTACCACAGGAAATATACAGTAAATAGGATATTATGCTTTTCAAAAACACAAAAATACAAAAATTTGCACTTAAAAATAACATGCAAATAGAACGTTTTAACCTTTGCAAAAAACATGTCAAAATAGTATTTTTTGCACTTTTTGCAAACATGGAAATAGAATATTTTGCACATTTAAAAAAAATGTAAATACAACATTTTGAACTTTTAAAAAACATGTAAATAGAACACTTTGCATATTTTTAAAAACATGTAAATAGAACATTTTGCCATTTTAGAAATCTCGTAATTAACATTTTACACATTCATATCATTTAGTATTTATTTTTTACATAAAGGATCGTCCATATACTATGTAACGGGTAGGGCCAATGGGTCTACTTGCTGATATTGATGACATCCCATATATGTTAAAGAAGACTATTTACTAAATGGTTAAGCAGATGACATATGGGAGGCATATGGTCCTAAAAATAGAGAAATTTTGATGACATCATTTATGGACGACTTCTAATATATGTCAAAAAAAGGTAGCCATAACCGTAAGAAAAAATTGTAACAATTATAGCTATGCCACAGGAATAACTCGTTCCCGGGGGGCAAAAAAGAAAACCGCAGGGACATTTTGTGGCGAGCCGTGTGGGGACGAATTATTAGTGTGGTAGCGTAGCTATCTGTTACAACTGTCTTCGTTGCAACTATTTAATTCCAGCTTAAATTGGATAAAAGGGCTGTTTTGACGCTTCACTCAGAAAACTAACAAAAAACTTAGAGCTGTACGAAGGAAGACATCTCATTCTCCAGCTGTCTGTCTCCCCGCTTTGTTCGTCTGACTCTCCTCAAAGCCCGAAAACGAGAACGAAGACGACAGCGAAAGTGAAAGTGAAAGCGTAGCGTAGTACACAGTGACGAGGCCATTCGAATTCCATTCAAAGTGATGCTGTACGCTCCTCTGCAGTAATATTTATGTTCCTTATTTCCTTCTCCTTGAGACTTGACTTTCTCCATGGATTCGGAGTCGGAGTCTCGACGAGCAGTACACAAAAGTAAGAGAGACTTAAAAAACATGGCCTTTCTCTACATATTTAGCATCTTATTGTCTGGTGGAGACGGCGGAGTTAGAGATTCATAGGCATCGCGGCCCCGCACACAGTTGTACAGACAGACAGAAACTCAAGAAGCGGGAGTAAAAAAAAAAGAAAGAAAATAGAAAAAAAAAGTATTAAATGTCTTTATTGATCCCAGGATTGTTTTATTTAAGTTGGAGAGGCTTCTCTAAGAGCTTGTCAAAGCTCATTTTATTATTCTATAACACACACGTAATGCAGTATACAGACAGACACCGACAACACCCACTGTACAGGCATATGGAGGCACTATATACTATAGCTATACTGTATAGGTTTTTTATTCCTAATTTTTGGTTGTTTTTTTTAATTTCTAAGCGCGATTTTTGAAATTTTAAAATGAAATAAACGTAAAAATCAGGGCCGGACGAAGGAATTGGCATTTGGCAGCAATTTGTTTCCATCCAAAAATTACCATTTTGATTATATTAATGGTTTTCTTTGGTAAAGCAAAATGTTGTATTTACAAGTTTTAGAAAAGTGCAAAATTTTCTTTTTACTTGATTCAGAAAGGTAAAAAATGTTCTATTTACATGTTTTGAGAAAAGTGGAAAATTTTTTATTTCCATGTTTTTGAAATGTACACAAAAATTTCTTTGCATGTTTTTGAAATGTCAAAATATTGTTTTTACATATTTTTAAGAACAGCAAAATGTTCCATTTACACGTTTTGAAAATTCAAGCAGCCGGGGCTGCCTTCGCTGGCCTCATTATCCAGCCCTAGTAAAAATAGAGAAATTTGGAATTTTTAAAAAATTTATTTTTATAAAATGAAGTTTTGACAGTATTTTGAAAATTTAAATCAAACCTTTTGCTTTGAAAATACGTACTATTTTGGCGTGTTTTGTTGTTTTTTGCATTCTAGGAATCCGGATATTTCTATTTAACATCATTTATAGATGACCCCTAATGCTTTTTTAAAAATATTTACAGCACAATATACGTAGGTATATACATATTGTACTGGACTATACGACCTAAGTTGTTTGTTTCTTTATAGAAATTAATCTGATTTTTCCTTGAAGAAAATTTATACAGTGTACGGAATACGGAACAAGGAATGATTTCCAAGTTATGAATTTTTTTTAACCATTACTGCGCAGTATAAGTCGGTCGTGGGCTGTATTATGTAGAAGAAATAAATCTGAAGGATTTGTGGGCTAAAGTATGTATATCATATAGTGGAATGAAATTGAAATTTGAAATTGGACGAAGTAAATTTACTAAATCCTATTTAAAGGCTATTTGAATGACTTTTAAAGTATTTTTGTGGAAGTATGTACTGTGTTGAAAATAGGGCCATTTTTTTTTGTTTATCCTTAGTATCATACGGCCAGTCATCAGTGAAGACTCAAAATTGACCAATTTTCATTTTTTAAATACAATAAAATGCAATATTTACAAATATTTAAAATATCCTAATCGAAACAAAATATAAACGTAAGAAAAACAATATTTTGAACTTTTTGAAATCATTTAAATGGAAAATTTTGAAGGATTCAAAAAAATCAAAATAAAACATTTTGCACGTTTCAAAAATATATCAAAAGAATAGTTTGCACGTTGCAAAAACGTGTAAATTGGAACATTTTGCACATTTTCAAAACATGTAAAATGAACATTTTGCACGTTTCAAAAACGTGTAAATTGGAACATTTTGCACATTTCAAATGGAACATTTTGCACATTTCAAATGGAACATTTTGCACATTTAAAAAACATGTAAATTGGAAAATTTTGAACATTTCAAAACCATGTACATAGAACATTTTGCAATTTTAAAAAACATGTAAAAAGAACATTTTGCACGTTTCAAAAACGTGTAAAATGAACATTTTGCACTTTTCAAAAACGTGTAAAATGAACATTTTGCACTTTTCAAAAACGTGTAAATAGAAAATTTTGCAATTTCAAAAAACAACTTTGAAAAACTTTAACTAATCAACATTTTACGTACTCACCTCATTTTATTGATATTAGTTTTTGACATAGCTCATTTTAATTCTATCTTAAATTGGTCATGGTTCATTTTAATTGTTTACTCACAATATGCTCGCTGGCGATGGTTCTACTTACGCGTTTTAAGTTGCTTCTCGTAGTTAGTACTTTTACAAATGACGAACAGAGTGGAGTGAAAGGAAACGGGAGGGAAAGTGGAAAAGTCAAGATAGTGAAGAGGTATTAAAATTACGAGGAGAAAGTCACATGCTTTCTCTCTTTTTTCTCATTTGATCTTTGTCTGCCGCTTTGGCTTGGACTTATGGTCCTCAAAACAGTAAATAAATATTGAGGATTTCAAAGTAATTTTGTAATTGCACGTTCGTAAATATTCAATATTTTTGAAAGAGCAACATTATAAGCTATTTTATACGTTTTTGAAAATTCCAAATGTACCATTTACACTCCTTTAAAAAATTTAAAAAACAAACCATACTTGCACATTTTCGAAAATGTAAAATGGGCTATATTTAATATTTATTGAAAGAGCAAAATGAGCTATTTTTACACGTTTAAAAAGTGCAAAATATGATATTTATTATTTAAATTAAAATATTTAATGCGCTGTGCTGACACCTTTTCGAAAATGCAAAAGAAGCTATTTATTATGTTTTTTTCAGATATTTAAAAAAGTAATATTTACACATTTTTGTGAGTCAAGAATGTCAAACTTCTTACGAGTTTTTGAAAATTCAAATAAGGCAATTTACAAATTTTATCAAGAGTTCAAAAAAATTCATCACTTATGCTTTTTTTAAACTTCAAACATAGTTTTGTGATTTATTCACAATTTAGAAAATTTAGAATTACAATGTTGGTTCAGTTTACATTTTAAAAAACAAAATCAGGACATTTTGCGGGTCAAAAAACGCAATTTGAACATTTTTCTGTTTTAAAAAACCCAATTTGAACTTTTTTGCATTTTAAAAAATTGCAATTAAAACATTTTGCACTTTGTTTGTTAGAATGAATTGTGAATGATCATGTAGCACCCAGTACGCCCCTATTGTACGCAAAACTATAAGGTAAACATTGAACATAGCGTGTGATCGTGAATATAGAAGACTTAACGTAATTCATGGCCTTCCTCCTAAAGTAGAAAACTAGGAGAGTGAAGGGTAAAAATGAGTCGAGTTTAATCATATTAAAGTTTAAAGCACCTTCCTTCCTTCCTTCTTATGCACCTTGCGTTGGATTTTTTCGCTCTCATTCTAGGCAAATCCGCACACATGTGACATGTTGACAGACTGAATGTCTCTATACACTTCACTCACAATGGGAGCGCCAGTCTCTGTTTTAAAATCTTAATCTGCACCACTAATTTTTCTAATGTCGTCAAAACGTAACGGCGAAAGTGTGAAAGTCTCCTTTCTCCACTTTCTCCACTCTCTCCTTAATAAAATTCCAACTACAAAATACGTACAGAAAAAATGTGTTTGGCTTTTTGTATAGTTTATACATGGGGAACGTGCATAAATTACATGGTACAAATATCGAAAATTTTGAGCTTCTACCCCGCACCTACTTTTTTTAAGTATGTACCCCCATGTTAAAGGATAGGTATTTTATACCCGTACCCCGCACCTATTTTTTTGGTATGTACGCCCATGTAAAAGGATATGTTTTGTGAACCCCTACCCCCAAAGGCGAAATGTAATGTATGCACGCTCCCACAGAACTTTCACATATAGTGTAGGCTATACATAAGGTAAAATAGCGACGTTGGAAAGTTTGTAGTTGAGCGTTGAAGACGAAGAAGCTGAGAGAATAATGATGAGGGGGCGGAGATGGAACGAGATCTACTTGTCAGTCACATCTTTAATTTCACAAAGTACCCAGACGACGAGAGACAACAGGAAAAAAAATAGAAAGACATGAAAGATTAAAGACTGTAAAGACTCGGGAAGACTTGCTCCTGTTTTTTACAGATGCTTCCTCTATGCAATAGAGTAACAACTTTTATAATTATAGACGAGACACTATACAGACACTATATATCACCAGTGAAGAAGCTAAATGACCCATATATCCATTTTCAACTAGAAATAAAATCCACTATCTAAAAAAATATTAAAATATAGCAAGATTTTAAAAGCTTGTAATTAGAAGAATTTGCATCTTTCGAAAACATGTAAATGGAGCATTTTGCACCTTTTAGAAACACGTAAACAGAACGCTTAGCGTCTTTCGAAAACATGTAAATAGAACATTTTACACAATTTTCAAAAACTTTTAAATAGAATATTTTGCAAATTTTCACATCATGTAAATATAATATTTTGCACCTTTCAAAGACATGTAAATAAAACATTCTACACAATTTTTATAAACTTGTAAATGGAAAATTTTGTACCTTTCAAAAACATGTAAATAGAATATTTTAAACACTTTCAAAAACGCCTAAATAGAATATTTTGCACCTTTTAAAAACCTTAAATTAAATTAAACCTTATTAAAAATTTTCCCGTTACATTCTATTTCACTTTTAGTAAATTTTTCGATATAACTCCTTCTAATTCTAGCTTAAATTGGATATATAGTTCATTTCCAATAACTCCCGGGTCTCTAATAACTCCCGTGTCTGGTCTGAGGCTATACGTTTGACGGAGAAACTCCCCCGGGAGTTATAAGAAAGCTATACGGTATATATTATGTTATAGGCTGTGGACTATGGACTATAGGGATTTTAATCAATTGTAATTTTTAGCTTTAAAATTTCATAGTAATCTATAATTAATTACTAACGATAAGATTATTATGAGTAATAAATCACATCTTCAAAAGAGAGAAAAAGTGTGCATTTTAATTCACAGACACATAATAAAATTTCCAGAACAATCTCCAACAAGTTGTAATAGTAGTGCAGACATCCTTGAATACAAGGATACATTTTTATGACCTGAGTTTTTTATTGCAGAATAAAAATTGTAAGAAAAAGAAACTGACAGTTTACAAAGTCATCCCACGTGCTTCTCGTACATGATCCGATTTTCCTATTATATTGACTAAGGAAACAAAAGGGCCTTACGGGAAACGGAAGCGGAAGAGGAAGCGATATAGGTGATGGCGTAGACGCCATGCCGATGAAACTGTATAGACGAGCAAATTGCCGAGACATGGAGACAACAAGCAAGAGCAGATGAATAAAAAAGAAAACGAAAAAAAAACTAAAAACCCGATAAACCCGAAAAAACCGAAAACCCGAAAACACCGAAAAACCCGAAAAGGAAAATATTCCTTTCGGATAGAGATACTGTAACCGTTTTGTCTCAAAAAAGTAAAACGTGTACACACCTTAGCGACGAACACACCAATGAGTGCAGTTGCAAGTTCAGGGGCGGAAGATCCAGCCGCCATGAAAGTAGCTCCCGCCACGTCCGGTGAAATCTTCAAAACTGAAAGATAAAAAAAAGAAAAAGTCATTCAAAAATACAATGTTAATTTGTATTTGGTTACGCTAATTGACAAGGGATCGTCCATAAATGACGTCATGTGCAGGGCCAATGGGTAAACTTGTCTACTTGAATATTGATGACATGTTAAAGATTTACGCAATGGCTAAAATAGTGGATGGCATAGAGTCTTAAAAATGGAGGTTTTTAGATGAAATCATTTGTGGACTACCCCCAACTGCTTTTACTTTTAGTAGGAATTAATAAAAAACGAGACGCTTTTGTTTGAAAATTTCACTTTCAAAAATGTTGAAGTTCCACTCACCACTGCACATGAGATCCAAAGAAGGTACAAAGAATTCATCACAAATAATGGCGAGGGCGAGGAACGTGTACGCAGTGGCGATGAGATACATCATGAAGCCACCGTACTTTCGAACTTTTTGTGACATCCATGGTCTTGGGAATTGTTCGATGGCGGGTGGGTAGCAAACCTCTGTGGAAACCAACAAATCAATTAATCAATCCTACAAATTTTTAAAAAATGATGTGTTCTTGTCCAGAAATGTATTATATAGGCGAATTTGAATCCTTTCGTGAACGTAGAAATTAGTTTTTCCATTTTTCTAAAAGACATAAGTAGTTGCAGTTTTCGAAAGAATGGAAATTAGTACAATTTCTCACGTTTCAAAAAAAGGCAATTTATACAATGCTCCACTTATCAAAACCCGAATGTTTAAGATTCGGAATTTTCCAAACCACAAAAAAGTTTAAATTTTGTATTTTTCTAAAAAGTAAGTTTTTTGGAATTTTGTAGTTTTTGAAAGAAACGGGAATTAATACAATTTTCAAGTTTAAAAAAAAAGCAGTTTATTAAGTTTTGCATTTTTTATAAAGCGAAGTTTTTAATATTTTGAATTTTTTAAAAACGAAATTTTTGAAATTTTGCATTTTTCAAAAAAGGAAATTTAAAAAATGTTGTACTTTTTACAAAGTGAATATTTTAAAATTGTGCATTTTCCAAAAGCATTAAACAATAAAATTTTGGAATTTTCCAAAAACGTTAAACAATAAAATTTTGGGTTTTCCAAAAACATGAAATAAAAAAACATTTGTATTTTTAAAGAGCCTACGAATTCTATTTTAAATTTAACACTTTAAGAAAGAAAAACCTCAAAACTAAACTCGAAAAACAAAAAATAAAAAACGAGACGAAATGGTGGATGTGCAATAACTGGAATTGGACTAAAAAACATAGAAATAATAGATACCTGGCGCAGCAGTGGTGGTGGATGTGTTATCACGTGTTTGAGGGCTCTCGGAAGAAGATCTATTTCCTTCTGAGGGTGAGGCAGTCGTCGAGATGTCTTTGTCGGTGTGATTTGTGTGAGTTTCTGGGGGAATTGAAGTGTGGAATGATTTCTCGGTGGTGGTGGTGGTGGTGGTGGAGTGAAGGTGGGGAGATGCGGTGGAGGAGATCTTGGAGAGGAGACTGTGATGAAGTGTGTTTTCTCCCTTGTTATCTTTATTCGCGTGGTTGGCATTCACGAAAACTCCCTCTTTTGCAGATCGAACTGCAAACACAACCAAGCAGAGAGCCATCACCAGGAAAAATGATGGTCTCGATCTTCTTTTACGGACACGTGCTGGATTTGGAGGTATCTCCGTCATCCTATCCTACACACACACACACACACCCAGTGTCAACCAATCACAGTCAATCAATTATTTTTTCGGATTTTTTTTATCCAGTCACCGCAGTTTATCAGCCACAGAGATTCAAGCCAATGTTAATCCCGCAGCAAAATGTTTTTTTTTATTTTTTGAATTTTATTTTCGCGATATATTTGTTGTATTTTTTATATGTCGATTTTGTTTTTTATTTTTTACAATTTAAAAAAATCACAAACACAATAACGTTGTCCAATTTAAATTTAGAATTTTCAAAGTGCACAAAAGGCGCACACACGCACACATACACACAACACAAAATCCAAGGTAAGTTTTCAATTTCCAGGAGCACCAATGCACACATTTTTAAGAATTGGTGTTTAAACAGAATGAATTTGTTTGCCAAGTTTTGAAGAAATGGAGAAGATTTGTAAGAAAAATAATATTTTTCGAATATTGTTCCATATTTAATTTATTCCAGTTTCAGTCCAGTTTCAGCGTAGTAGATGGTTTAGATGTGACCGAGAAATAGATTTAAAAAAAGTAAAAAGAAAACACAGATTAGAATTTGGAAAGTTTTACACATAGTAACGATTAATTAATTAAAATAAGATAAATACACATTTGCATAGGTTTTATAATTTTGATTTTTTGGAATGGTCGGTACTGTGAACAGTCGTAACTTAAAGTTCCTTGTCTTGTCACATTAGTACCATAACATTTCGTACCCTAAAATTTCGTATCTCAACGTTTCATAACCGAACAAGTCGTGCCCTTAATTTGTGCCCTTGTCTTTTTTCAAACCCCTACAATTCGTACCCCTGCTTTTTCGAACTCTAACAATTCGTACCCTTTATTCTTACCCTTGCCTTTTTCCAAATCCTAACAATTCGTGCCCTAATATTTCGTACCCTAACATTTCGTACCCTTATTTTGTAAGCTTGTCTTTGCTCTAACTCTAACAACTGGAACCCTTTTCATATTCGTATCCTTTCCAAATTCGTGCCCTAACAATTCGTACCCATAATTTGTACCCTTGTCTTTTTTCAGACCCTGGAAATTCATATCCTTGTCGTATTCGTACCCTGGTATTGTAAGTTCATACATTGTGAGAGTTTCCTTTTTGCAGCAATTTTGGGGAAAAAAATTGGTCGGTAAAATTAGGCCTTAAAAACAATGTTTTTTCAAAAATTTGTCGAAAAAATGAAAAATTTCGAATTTTGAAAAATCCTAAAATTGCTTTGTAGAAAACAGTCTAAACGTTAGAAAAAACCAAATTTCGTCAAAATCGGATCAGAACTGTAGAAGTTACAGGGCGGCAAAATATTAAAATTTGAATTTTTTAAAACTTTAGCGGGCTACTGTGACCAAACAAAGCAAAATGCAATCGAGTTACTTTGGATCCCTACTATTTGAAAGTTCCCTGATTTTTGTAGATATGACTTTTTGAAATTGGCGCGTACCATGTAAAACCATTCCCTTGTCAGTGGGAATTGAAGAACGAGAAAGAGATTCTTCTACCTAGCAGCGGGAATTTATTGTAGATTTGGGTGAAGAATTCCAAGACGACGTTCAAGTCGAAGTCATCAATACATAATATAGAGAATGGTTATGGTTATTGCAAATAGACACGGAATCCAAGTAGAAATGCGAGTCTGGCAGTAGACTGTAGACATAAAACAGAGGCGTTAGCCTAGATTCTACTCAAGTCAAGTTTGAATTTGGTTTGCAATAATAATTACTCAAACATTGATTTCATTTCAGTTGCGTGTGTGTCTCTCTTTGGTTTTGTTCGTAGCCTCGCGTCGGTTGGTCGGTTGTCGTTGTTGGCGTTGGTGATTCTCTGAACCGTGTGTTTTGTGTTCACGTCAGCGAGTTTGAGTTTGCTTTGTCGGTTTTGTTGTCGTCGCACGGGAATGATTTTTCTTTCGGAAAAAATGTTTTTTGTTGGAAAAGTTTGTTTTCCTTGTTTTTCCAAAAAACTCTTCACGTGGGTAAATTCGGTAATTAAACAAAGATTTGAGTTGCATGCTTTGTACAATTTTGGTTCCAACGCCACCGTGTCTGATGGGACTTTGGGGGTCTGCAATTGTTGGAGGTTTCTGTTTTCTTTTTTAATGTACATACATCCAGGGCCGGACGAAGGAATTGGTTTTAGGCAGCAATTTGTTTCCATACAAAAACCACCATTGGGATTTTAATGATGGTTTTCTTTGGCAAAGCAAAATGTTGTATTTGCATGTTTTGAGAAAATTGCAAAATGGTCGTTTTACTTGATTCAGAAAAGTACAAAATGTTCTATTTACATGTTTAGAGAAAAGTGTTAAATGTATATTTGCATGTTTTTTAAAAGTGCAAAAGATTCTAAATGCATGTTTTGAGAAAAGTGGAAAATGTTTTATTTGCATGTTTTTTAAAAGTGCAAAAGATTCTAAATGCATGTTTTGAGAAAAGTGGAAAATGTTTTATTTGCATGTTTTTTAAAAGTGCAAAAGATTCTAAATGCATGTTTTGAGAAAAGTGGAAAATGTTTTATTTGCATGTTTTTTAAAAGTGCAAAAGATTCTAAATGCATGTTTTGAGAAAAGTGGAAAATGTTTTATTTCCATGTTTTTGAAATGTACAAAAAATTTTATTTGCATGTTTTTGAAAAGTGAAAATGTTCTATTAAATGTTTTGAGAAAATTCAAGCAGCGGGGACTGCTTGCGCTAGCCGCTTTATCCGGCCCTGTGTACATCTCCAGTAATTTAGCAATACGAGATGTACAAAGACACACGTGTCCTATATAGGAGATACTGAATGGCCTATACCAAAAAGGCTCCTGTTTGTACTGTGCTAAGTGCTCTGACTAAATCAGGGAAATAAATAACTAAATTACTCGGGATGATTAATAGCCGCAATTAACAATGAGCAATTAGAGTGGGACTGGGTCCTACGTGCACTTGAGTGTATTAATCTGGGACGCAGACAAGCTATTAACCGGTAGGTATTTAATTACATAATTACACACACACAAAGTACACACTGTTACAAGCGGTTGTATGCTAACTTATGGAGTTTATGTTTATTGTGTGTAGCGTTTGGGGTGGAGGGATATAGCAGGTCATATATCCAGTGCCAGTGAAGACTCAAAATGGTCCACATTAATTTTTAACTTAAAAATACACCATTTAGAAAAAAACAATAAAATTATTATTGTGATGTTATAAAAAATGAAAATAAAATATTTTTCACTTGTTTAAAACATGCAAATGGAATATTTTGCAATATTCAAACTTATTCACATAAAATATTTCGCACTTTTAAAAAACGTGTAAATTGAATATTTTGAACTTTAAAATAACGTGTAAATAGAATATTTAGAAATTTAAAAAAACATGTAAATGGGATTTTTAGCACTTTTAAAAATAATGTACATAAATAGAATATATTGCAATTTTTAAAAACATGTAAATGGAATTATATTGAAATTTTAAAAAAACCTGTAAATAGAATATTTTGAACTTTAAAATAACGTGTAATTAGAATATTTATACTTTTTCAAAAACGTGTAATTAGAACATTTTACAATTTTCAAAGCCATGTAAATATGACACTGCATTTTTTTAAACGTGTAAATATAACATTTTGCACTTTGTAAAAATATGCAAATGAAACATTTTATCTTTTTCAGAAAGATAGAAATAGAACATTTTACACTTTCCGAACGCATGCCAATGGATTATTTTTCACATTTTTAAAAGCTCGTAATTAACATGTTAAGCATCTACCTCGTGTTTTTTTGACATAGCTCTTTTTAATTCTACCTTGCATTGTATATGAGTCATTTTGATTCTTCACACACGATATCTCGATTTCAATTCCGATTTATACGCTGCTATACTTAGATAGGTATTGGTAGGTAGGTACTTTGACTTGTAAAATAAGGTTGGTGTTCATGGCGTTGGTATTCGGGTATTAGGCTTTGGGCTTGAGAATTGTAAACTGAGACAAATAGAAATATAGATTTTGTGTTTTATTCATCGATAAAATCCCGATGAGGATGAGAGACAAAACGCAGAGCCATTTCGACAAAGATACTTGAAATTAATTAATTCCCATTTCATAGATACTAAATTCCCTATTCCCAATTCAGGCCAAGGAATTTACATTCATTTTTATGTCCGATGTATTCCGTTTTATTTTTTCTAGCTTTACGCAAATCGGTAATTGCCAAATTGTCATATCCTCTAAATGCTCTCAAATTAAAAGTTTTTGAAATTTTTTAAGTTTAATTTTTTTAGATTATTATTTCACTTTTAGAAAATCAAAATTTGCACTTTAAGTTCCATAAATGACCACGTTACTAATCAAAGCTTTTATTTAAGGGAGCGTGCATAAAATACGTGGTACAAAAAATAGAAATTTTGAACCCCTACCCCGCACCTTTTCTTTTGGTATGTACGCTCGTGTAAAAGGATAGCCCGATTGAACCTGAACTCCCAAAATATGTACCACGTAATTTATGCACACTACCACAGCACAATAACTACAGAATTGCAATATGTTATATACATGCCTGCATATAATGTCACTGGCCGTGTTAGTACCATAATAAAATTAATTCTTCCTTAGCATGACTAGTCACGTACTTGACGTTCCTCTAAAACTCTAAATTAAGACAGCAGACGTTTTTAATGCATGACCTCAGACTCTCTGTAGTCTTCTTTCTTTCCTTGCTTTTTTATTTCCGCAGTCAGAAATCATAACAATAGTAGTAATAACAATTGTATCGTCTAAACATATGGGGTGGTCCATAAAGGATGTCACCCAAATTATCACTCTTTTATAGGACACACCCACCCACCCCCATGTCATCCTTTTAACATTGCTTTAACGTATATCTTCAACATGGCACGTCATTATAGACCCACTGACCCTATACGGATGGGATCATTTATGCACGACCCCAACATGTATTTGTATGGAACCTTTAAACCCTGCTTTAGTTGCTACACCAGGACCAGGACCATATTGACCGTATATAACCCTTAAGCCTTTAAGGTGCCTATATATGAAGAGTTTTTTGGCAAAGGTAGGTGGACTTATCCCGTTTTGCCAAACATAATTTAATGGACCCGTTTTGTCAAGCAACGAAATTTTGGCTATTTTAAAAAATTGCTTTAGTTGAACTTTGACCTTTAGCATTCAACACAGTACCTTATCTAGTTGAATAGTACATATAGTGCAAATAATTTCATTTAAAAAAAATTAGCTTGACCCGTTTTAGGAAACAATTCTTCATATATAGGACACTGACAGCAGTAAAGCAGTCAATAGTTACTTTGAGCAGTATAGCAAATAGAAATCGTTCCTGCTATGTATGTACATGCTAAAGAATGTACGGTCATATGGTGTCATTGCCTGATTGCTGATATAAATAATTGGATGCATGATCCATTTCAATTTCCCCTCATTATCTAAAGTGCTCGGATATGACATGATCTACAATCTACATGCGCCGTCATAGGCCTCCACTCATAAATATTTACTCACAGTCCTCTTCCCTCTCTTTATTATTTCATTATTATTTCGGTGCCGGTTTCGGTTTCGGTTTCGGCAGGGCCGGACGAAGGAACTTCTTTTGGGCAGCAATTTGTTTCCATAGACAAAAACCACCGTTTTGATTTTATTGATGGTTTTCTTTGGTCAAGCAAAATGTTGTATTTACATGTTTTAGAAAAGTGCAAAATGTTCCATTTACTTGATTCAGAAAAGTGCTCAATGTTCTATTGACATGTTTTGAGAAAAGTGGAAAATGTTTTATTTCTATGTTTTTGAAATGTACAAACAAAATTATTTCGCATGTTTTTGAAAAGTCAAAATATTCGTTTTACATATTTTTGAAAAGTGCAAAATGTTCTATTTACTCGTTTTTGAAAAGTGCAAAATGTTCTATTTACTCGTTTTTGAAAAGTGCAAAATGTTCTATTTACATAATTTAAAAAAATTCAAAATGTTATATTTACATCGTTTTGAAAATCCACCATTTTGATTTTATTGATGGTTTTCTTTGGTAATGCAAAATTTTGTATTTACCCTTGCGCCGATTCGTATGGTGTGAGTCGAGGGAAGTTGGTCCCTCATTGTGACGTCACAGGGATTCCCAACGTCGTAGGATTGCTTTACTATGATTCAGTGATTCATGGCTGCACTACAATAATTGCCTCTATTATAAGAACTGTATTACAATTTTCTATTTTATCACTAAGGGATTCTTCTAAGGTAACTTCCTCTTAATATAAGAGTTTAAAAAAAGCTTAATACAGGTTACAAACTCATGAAATTAACTTGAAAACGTCAATTAAAGTCAGACTAGTAGGTTTCCGTGCCAGAAAGTATTGGGGTGTTACATGCAGCACTCGATGGTTGCTGCAGCGGGAAACCAAAATTTCAGAATCCAGTACACGTCATGTTTTTCCTTCACTCCCCAAAACCTCCCAGTCCTAAGTTTATATAGGAGATCCGCGTAACCTGTATAATCTACTATCCTTGGTATTTACCAGTTTTAGAAAAGTGCAAAATGTTGTATTTACCAGTTTTAGAAAATTGCAAAATTTTGTATTTACCAATTTTAGAAAAGTACAAAATGTTGTATTTACATGTTTTAGAAAAGTGTAAAATGTTCTCTTTACTTGATTCAGAAAAGTACAAAATGTTCTATTTAAGTTTTTTGAGAAAAGTGGAAAATGTTTTATTTTGCATGTTTTTAAAAAGTCAAAATATTCTTTTTCTATATTTTTGAAGTGGGAAATGTTCCATCTACATGTTTTTTGTAAATTCAGGCAGCGTGGGCTGCCTGCACTGGCCGCATTATCCGGCCCTGCGCTTCGGCTGAGCTACTTTCCGGTAGAAATCAAATGCAGAAGAGCCACTGAGCAAAATTCAGAGACCAGACCAACAACCAAAGCACAGAGATGATCCATCATCATAGAGAGCCGAGGAAATTAAATATTATAAGAAACGGGGAAAATGGATTTGGCCTTTTTATTTTACTCAACTACATCGTGGCACTCTCACTATGTTGCCTGACGTCAGTTAGTTGGTTTTGGCTTTGGCTTTCGTGTACGAATTCCCGGATTTTCGGATTTTGGGAAATGGGCCTATGCCTAAAAGCTGGTTAAAATGTAGTGATTGCTTATCCTTTATTCAGAAGACGGCGGTGCGGGGCTGAGCTTTGGATTTGGATTCGGATTACGTTAACGTTAACATTCCAGCTGGGCAGGCTGGGTTCTGGCTTTGGCTCTGGTCTAGTGCTATGATATTCTGGTCATAGTCATTGCCATGGCTTGTAGTTGTAGCATATACATATATAGGATTACCCGCTATATACTCGTTAGTCGTTCTTACACTTCAAATTTGAAATAATTCAGCTGTAATCGTTTTGGTCAAAAAATTTTAAAATTTCGGAAATTCCCGCGAAACGTTTTCTTGCTCTTTAAAAATTGGGGGTTTCAAAATTCAATAAAAACTATCAATAGTAATATGTAACCTTTTGGCAAAAACATGACACTTTTTAAAAACTAAAAATCCGAATATTTTGTACTTTTCAAAAACAAATAAACAGAATATTTTGCATTTTTTTAAATCGTGTAAATAGATTATATTGCACATTTTTAAATATAAAAAACAGAATATTTTGCATTTTTTATAAACGTGTAAACAGAATATTTTTTATCTTTCAAAAACGTATAAATGGAATATTTTGCAAGTGCTTCAAAAACGTGTAAACAGAATATTTTATGTTTTTTAAAAACTTGTAAATAGAATATTTTCCACCTTTCAAAAACATATAAACAGAATACATTACACTTTTCTTTCATAGTCAACACACAATTTCACTAGCAAATTTATAATTTTCCAATTTTCAACAAAAAAACCTTAAAATTAATTTTTTTAAATCGTAACATATTTGCCTCGCGCGGGACTTTCACACCCATTCATTTGCAAATTCTGCCCATCGCCATTTAATGATCCAATCAAACATCAAACCATATCAAATCAAAACATGAACACGGTTCTTAAAGCTGAAGATGACGCTCACGTCACTTTGACGTACGGTACATGATTTAATGACAGCGATATTCAATAGGGATAAGAAAGAAACGTATAAATTAGTTGCGGGTTTTAAAAAAAAGTCAATTTACACAAAAATGATACACCCAAGTTTAAGATTGAATTTGGGAAGTACATAGGAAGGTGGGAAGGTCTTTCACATTGAATTACAAAAATAGAAAAATACAGGACTAAAATGCAGTCTCTAGAAAGCCCACATAATAGTGGCAATTGACGTTATGGCGTAGGTAAATTTTAATTGGTCTATATTTTTTTGCATTTGAACTTTCCTGGCATGGCAGTGCCTTTGCCTTTTTATTACTCGCTCCTATTTGACTCTTGAATATTTATTTCCGAATTTCCCGTCCATTGATTAGACCAGCACCAGCAGCATTTCTGATAGTCAGGAGATTAACACTATTCTAACGATAAGTTCTGTCCTATTTACGTCATCTGACTGGGGACGTAAACGTAAGGGATCGCCCATAAATAATGTCGGTACGCGTACGGGTATAGGGTCAATGGGTCTGCTATCCCATATTAAACATTTCCATTTACGCAAAATGGTTAAGCCGATGATGACTGTATGTGGGTTGAATAAATATTTTGATGACATCATTTATGGGCGACCCCTAAGACTGTAGTTCTATTTTTTAGCAATCAGGCCCCTACCCATAACTGTACCATTACCAGAACAATATCTAAAGCAGTCTTAAATATTTCATGTAATAACATAGCAACAAAAAAATACAAAATCTAAATGGTAACGGTAACAGTCCCAGTCTCACATCCTATATGTTAGCATAAAAAACAATACTAAAAGAAAAACTAAAAGTGACAATATCTACATGATACACTGGTCGCGTATCAAAATGAGTTTTTTAATGCTATTTTTGACAACTCACAATCGGATTCGGATTGTGCTTATACTGCTTATAGCGTATTTTTTAAATTGTACCTACGTGACTTTTTTAATTCTATTTTCTATTACAATTTACATCAAAATCTGATCTGCTATATTGTATTCACGGTATATTGTGTGATATACCAATGCCAATGCTAAACGTATAGTTTATTTTTTAAAGGTTTTTTTTTGCAAGCTATAAATTACACGCTCAGGATTTTTGGTTCTGTCCCCGTTTTGTTATACTTTTGCTTTGCTACAGCAGTAAGCAGTGTATTCGTGTTGGATTTTTTTTTATTTTTGTCTTGGTCTTTATTTTATTGACTTTTGAAAAGGTGGTTGGTGGTGGAGAGGAAGATTGAGCGGTCTTTCGTTTTCGTTTTAGTACTACGGAGCGGCTATGCCTTTTGCATTTTGTAGCAGTGAAGGTTGTAGACGTACGTACTGTACGACTCCCTTTAAATATTGATGTTGCACTGGAATGACATTCCATTCTACTTTTTACGTTCCACATTGTATGTTGTGTAGGACCAGGACCAGGACCTCCTCTGTCAATTAAGTATTAAAGGGGAACGTCCAACCTTTTCCCGGTAACGGGGCCCGTACCGGTACCAATGCCGACACCGGTGGTGCCGGTACCCGCACAGTCGTCCCAGATTGACTTGCATGTCTTTGCGTTTAGCCCAGCGCCAGCAGTACGAATGTCGTAGGTAGGTTAGTTTTAGCTAGATAGGTACTGCCTAATGTTGAGTGTTGCGTTGAGTGGCGTGTATAGCGTCAAAAGGGCCATTCATAAATGACTTCGGACCAACTCAACAAATTGTAAGCAACCATGCCATCCCATCAGTCCCCCTACACAGGATCACAAACATTTCTTGAACTTAAAAGTAAGTTTGCCATCCACCCACCCCCCCCCCCACCACCCACTAAGGTGGACGTTTACCGTAATTTGTGGATAACCCCTTGGTCTATTTCTATGTGGGACTTTTGAATGCACTTTCCTCTTGTATTTGTAGACTTTCTTCACGTTTTGGATTTTGGAAGACTGTCGATTAAAGACGGTGACAAAAGGGCAATAGTTAAGAGCTAAGGACCACCCATAAATGATGTCGTGATGGAGGAGGACAGTGGGGGGGGGATGGAATTTTTAATGTGGTAGATTTGTTTTTAAAAAGAAGTTAAAGGTATACAGTTACACTTTGAGATGGGGGTTTGAAAATATATTTGTAAATTTTTGCAATGCGTCATTTATGGATGATCCCAAGGTGGGTTGTGTACGCCGGTAATAACTGCTATATGAGTGGGTAGGGTGGACTGGTGAGGAGGGAGAGAGGAATGACGCAATGCAGACAAAGACATGTGAGAAATAATGTTGTGAGGGGAAGGACAGGAGAATGGAGCGATAACAAGTTATGACTCTGATTTTATGTCCAAGAAATAATTCTAATGTCAATTGTGTGTGAATTTGGATGTTTGGAGCGGAAATATGTGTGTCGAATATTTCTATTATAATTTCACATGCAAATTAGTGTATAGGTATGTTTCCCTATGTTCGTCGTCCTCTGGATGTGTGTTACAACTTACAAGGAGGTATTAAGGTAGGTACTTTAGTGCTTAGTCTTTCCAAGGAGTAAACTGCATACTAATCGACTAATCGTCCTGTGTGTTTTCAAAAGAGGCGCAGGCAGCTACTTTACTAAGAATTTGAGTTTTTTTTATTAATAGCTTCGTTTTTAGTTGTACTTTGCAGTGCAAAATTACGTATTTAGAGAGCTTTCGCAAATTGCAAAATGATGTACATACATTTTTTTTTGATCAATGCAAAATGATGTATTTTTACTTTTTTATTTTCAATAATGCACTTTTTGAAAGCGCAAAAAGTCACATTTACTCTTTTTTGTTTAATGCAAAATGACGTAGTTGCACTTTTTGAAAGTGCAAAATGGCATATTCACTCCTTTTTGTAGGTGCAAAATGACATATTTACACTTTTTAAGGAGCAAAAATGCATGTTTAGTCGTTGTTCTTGGGCCAAAATGTAATATCTACACTTTTTTAAAGTGCAAAAAGGCATACTAATTAATTTTTGGACAATGAAAAATGGCGTAATTACACATTCTAAGATGCAAAAAGGCAGATTTACTCTTGTTCCTTAAGTGCAAAATGACATATTTACACTTTTCAAGGTGCAAAAAGGCAAATTAACTTTTTTTGGTAGATGCAAAATGAAGCGTTTCCACCTTTTTACAATGCAAAATGGCATATTTACTGTTTTTCCATACAAAACGACGTATTTGCACATTTTCACAGTTCAAAAAGGCATATTTACTATTTTTGTTCATTGCAAAAAGGCATATTTACTATTTTTGTTCAGCGCAAAAAGGCATATTTACGCTTCTTTTTATCCTGTGCAAAAAAGCGTTTATATGCTTTTTGAAAATTGGAGAAAATTGTATATACACTTTTTTACAATTGCAAAATGTGATGCCTCCACCTTGAACTTTGCACAATGTAGTATGTACATCTTTACCAACTTTACCACCAATTTAATAAAAATTAATTTTAAATCCTTCGCCTCAGGTTCCCGCCTCTTCCATATCATTTCCCTCGAATTATTCTTTTGAGGGTAAAAATTAAACAAATACCATGTGATGCAATTATTTGAAATTTTTGAAAGGTTCCTTTGTTCGTTCATATGTGCGGTACTAGGAAAAACTTTGAAAGTTTAAAAAGTTTCCAAATCTCGTGAACAATAAAAAGAGACCAGACATACGAACGGAGTTAAAAGCAACGGCTGATGCAAAATTAAATATGTACATATACATCTTTTTTGTGTCAGCGTCTATACAACTCCATTGTAAGTTTCGTCGGGCATTATTTGCATTGTACTATACGAGAAGCAAAGGAAAAAAATATTTGGAACGAAAGGAGACTCACTGCTGGAGCCACTGGAGGTGCTTAGGTAAAATTTGTAAAATAAAAAGTAAAAAGCTGAAAAGAATAAAATATTTTTCTTTGTATTTTGAAAGAGAGAAAGAGCTAGAGAGAATAAAAAAAGAATTTTATTTTATACTGTTTTTTATTCGCTTTTTTTCATGATTGATAGTTTTTATTTCTGAATTTTGCAAAACATACCATCTACAATTTTGTGGATCACATTAAAAAAAATTGTTCCTCGGGCGCCCATGTACGAATTCCTTTATTAGCGCTAAATTTTTCCAATACATAAGGACTACATAGGGATCGGCAGAATTACGATTTTTGTTTCCTGCTGTGCAACCTAATCGTGTGGTTATAGCGCCATTTTGTTCCGTTCATTCACTATGAGCCATAAGCTGAAATTTCTACATATTTTGACACCCAATAACAAGTGCAGTCGACCCAACGAACCATTTTCTGTCCATATTTGACAATTACATTGGCAACTAAGCCTAACTGTTACAAAAGGACAGCTCCCCAGGGTGACACTAACCAAGAACATGTCCTAAGGTTTCAGTATCACTGGCATTGATAGCAGTAACTGAGATATTTTTATTTTAGTTGTAGAATAGGATTGAAATAACATCAAAAAGCTGTAAATAAATTGTTTTGCATCTTATACACCCTGTAAGACGCTTTTAAAATCGTGTAAAAGCTGAATTTTCTGCTTTTTAAACGAAAGACGTTTTTAAAAATTTAATTTTCAAAAAGTTTACACACAGTATATAAATTCTCTCTCCTACTTTTCTAAAACCAAAACACTTGCTTATAGAGAATAGTGTAGTAATTACTTGAGAAATGAAAATCATAGGAACTATAGAAACAAAGAACGCGTAAAATAAGAAAAAGAAAATTGCGAAAGAAAACCGACGCAAAAACCAAAGGAAACAAGTTTGAGAATGATTGAGAGTGTGAACTCACAATTTTCTCACTTAAAACTTTTTAAACTAATAAAAGTTGAGGGTGACAAGGAGTGACAGTGCATAAAAGGATTCAGAATATTCATATTTTCTCTCTCCTTGCAGGCACATTTCTCCGAATCCGGTGCCGGTACCGGCACTGGTACCGATTTTGGACCAGGTCCGTAAGGAAACAGTTGGAGAAAGCACGTTGAAAGCAAGAGAAAGCAATGTTAGCAAATGGAGCTAATGCACTGAAAGAAAAGAGAAAGCTTCTTCTTGGTCGCCTTCTCGCTTTCTCCAGTTTGCCTGCCCTTGGCGTGACAGAAGTCACACATTTCCCAAATTATTTTCCCTAAGACTATGTGTATAGTTATGCATGCATCCATACTTTCTCCTTATATCCGGAAGTAGTACGTCAATCTACCTACTGTATTCATACGTATCGTCAGTGAAGAATCAAAAGGTCCTATATTCATTTTCAGCTTAAAATAAAATCCGTTTTTTATAAAAAGAATATTATTTTGTTGAACTTGAAAACATGTCAAAAGAATATTTTACACTTTGAAAAAACATGTAAATAGAATATTTTGAATTTTTTAAAACGTAAATAGAGCATTTTACAGATTTTCAAAAAGATGTAAATATAACTTTTTGCATTTTATTAAAACGTAAATAGAGCATTTTACAGATTTTCAAAACGATGTAAATATAACTTTTTGCATTTTATTAAAACGTAAATAGAGCATTTTACAGATTTTCAAAAAGATGTAAATATAACTTTTTGCATTTTATTAAAACGTAAATAGAGCATTTTACAGATTTTCAAAACGATGTAAATATAACTTTTTGCATTTTATTAAAACGTAAATAGAGCATTCTACAGATTTTCAAAACGATGTAAATATAACATTTTGCATTTTTTTAAAACGTGTAAATAGAATATTTTTTACTTTTGAAAAACAGTTTTATTAGAACATTCTGCAACTTATAAAAAATATTAAAAATTTTACATTATTCAAAAGAATTTAATTTTAGAAAGTTTTACAACTTTAAAAAAACGGGTAATTAGAAGATTTGCACTTTTTCAAAAAGTTGTACTTAAAAAAATTTGCACCTTTCAAAAAGTTCTAATTAGAACAATTAGCACCTTTCAAAAAGTTGTATTTAGAACAATTTGCACCTTTCAAAAATTTGTAATTAGAACAATTCGCACCTTTCAAAAATTTGTAATTAGAACAATTCCCACCTTTCAAAATGTTGTACAGTCAGTGGGTTTTCTGTTAACATGTATTAATTGCAACATAGCTCATTTAAATTTTGTAATTCTACCTTATCAATTGAGTATAGGCCATTTTGAACCTTCAATCTTGACATATATGTACAAACAAAATACCATTAGATTAGAAACACACTGCCAGCTCTGCTTTATTCATGAAAAAGCCTCTGTCCTTCGTCCTGCTAACGAACTTTCTCGAGCCCCAGAGCTGCAGCAGACTCCAGACTGTACACATAGAACTAACACTGGACGAGCAATTTCATTTTCATTTCCTAGCCATTTAAATGGGACTGTTTAAGCTTGGTATTCTCATGACTTCTAAATACTTAACTTTCTCTCCCAGATATACACTTTTGCGCACGAATGCTTTATTTTTACGCTATCTGCACTAATTTGATATAATGCTGTGAGTACAGGAGGGCTCATCAAGTCCTAACCAGAACCAGAACCTCATTCATATCTCTAGAGAAAGTGGGGGTGAAAGTCGTGGAGAAAGTAGCAAAGGTCTCGTCACTTTTGTGTGAGAAACAAATATTTATCTTTTCCTCTCACTCAAGCGTCTTATTTAAATTCTGACATTTCTTCCTTTGACTCTTGAATAGTAATAACTTGATTACTACCTAATGGGATCAACGAGCACAACCTTATCTTGTATCTTAGGCTAGCGACCCACTCAGCATGGAACTACACAATTACTTGTATAAATTATGTGTATTTTAGTACCGCTACGGTCCCGGTCTCGCGGTCCCGGTCCACACGAATGTATATAGTCATTACCATCACAAACAGCGAGACATAAAGCGAGTGTCAGAGTGTTGGGTGAGTGTCGCCGGGGGAAAGTTCCCGGGCTCAACATGGGTGTTAATAGGGGCCACAAGGAATTTTCACAGCTACATAAAAAGTATTCAAATTTTTTTTGTAGTTGTTTGGAAACCATGCATAAAATACTCAGTTAGTTCTATAGCTCTATACATTACATAGTCTATAGCAGAGCCGAACGAAGGAATTGCTTTTAGGCAGCAATTTGTTTCCATACAAAAGCCACCATTTTGATTTTATTGATGATTTTCTTTGGTAAAGCAAAATGTTGTATTAACATGTTTTATAAAAGTGCAAAATGTTCTTTTTACTTGATTCAGAAAAGTGCAAAATGTTCTATTTACATATTTTTGAAAAGTGTAAAATGTTCTATTTACATATTTTTGAAAAGTGTAAAATGTTCTAATTCCATCTTTTCGAAAAGGCGCAAAATGTTCTAATTTCATATTTTCGAAAAGGTGCAAAATCTTCTAATTCTATGTTTTCGAAAAGGTGCAACATGTTTTAAGTTTTAATTCCATGTTTTTGAAAAGTTTAAAATGTTCTTTCGACATGTTTTTTTTTTAAATTCAAACAGCGCTGGCCACTTTATCCGGCCCTGGCCTATAGTATAAAAAAGGTAGTTGAGGAAAGTCGGAAATATTTTCAATCAATTTTTTTGGAATATTTCCATGTTGCTTTTTGGGAATGTTCCCAATTTTTACGGGAATATTCCCAAGCAATATTTAGGGAATATTTCCATGTTTTTTGGGAATATTCCCAACCAATCCTTTACGAAAATACATGCAACCAATAAAAGGCTTTGCAAGGGGACCATAAGGTCGTACAAGTGGGGACATTAAATGACATCATTTATGGACGATCCCTTAACAGTTCCCAGAATTCCTAATTCACAGATTTGCTTCTGCGGTTCGTTCGTGTGAAAGAAGGGAGACTACAGGAGGTGCTATACACTCTTGTTGATGATTCATTGAACAAAAGAACAACAACGCAAGAAAGACCGACACTGCAAAAACCTCAACTCACACCCGAAAAACGAAAACCGACACCGACATCCACACCGACAAGCTGAACGAGCCCACCACACGAAATAAATATAACATAAAACAAAAGACAAAGACTCATATAGTCAGACGGCGTTACGTATAATGTTTTGTATTCTGTACAGATTGTGTTTGTGAGCAAAGATCCGGATCCGGGTCCGGGTCCGGACCGACTCTCCGTGATTTGGAAGCATAGGGGGTTCTGGGATTCTGCTAAATAGCTACAGGTAGTTGTTGGTTGTTCATATATTTCAGTATTTGTGAGAGTTTTACCACGCCTTCAATCCCTTTTGTTTCTATGCACGAGATTGAGATTACATTGTGTGTTGGGTTAAATGGAAAAATAGAAAATAGAAACAGTGCAAGATATACAATGGAATTATGGAATTTCTTTTTCATTTTGGTTTTGAAATTATTTTAGGGATCGTCCACAAAAGACGTCACCGGTAGGGACAATGGGTCTAGGTACATGGCTACAGATGACATCCCATAGTCATTTACGCAATTGTGTTTAAGCTCATGACAAGGGGGTCGAGTGTCATAAAAGTGGGAATTATTTGATGACTTCATTTGTGGACGATCCCTTATAAAAATTTGTTATAATGAAATGTTGCATGAAAATTATCCCTATTATATATTGTATGGTGTGAGTAATAGGATTTAATCTCCATTGTAAATCAGTAGCTTTAATTAATTATGTAGCTGAATTCAAATTAGCAAGAGGCGACAAGGGATCGTCCATAAATTACGTCATCTGCATAAAGGTTCAGTGGGTTCAGTCGGGTATTGACGGTATTCAATGGCAAATACAGCGTTTACTTGTTTTTTAATCCTAAAGCGATGGTCCACATTATGGGGAGGGGGGGGGGTGGTTTGAAAAAATAGCAATTCAGTTGACATCATTTATGGACCATCCCCAAAGTAAAAAAAATAGGCGATCATTTACGACTTAGAAACGTGCTTCAGGTCAATCCTTTCAATTTGCAAAATAAAACCGTGACAGTAACATATCGTCGACGAAGAGGCAAATATGATCATCTCCATTTCAGACTAAAAGCAATTATGATCATCTCCATTCAGCACTAAAAGCAATTATGATCATCTCTCTTTTTCACAAAATACAACTAATCTGATATGGTAATGATGAGTTAAGGGTTTAGTAATTCGAAACTAAGAAGATTAAGGGTCACCCATAAATGACTTCATGAAAATATCCCCATTTTACGTCCCTTTGAACCCCCTGTCATCATATTATCCGTTACGTAAATGGTTATCTTTAGAATGCAAAACCATCAATATCAGAAATTTTTGTTTGGCATATTCATGACGTCATTTATGGGTTACCCTTTCAAATTTTTAAACTTTCAAAAATGATGTATTGATGAACTAATTCATGCGTTCATGAATGATGCACTAGTTTATTAATTTAGTTAATCATTGAAAGTTTAAAAAATTTAAACGGTCGCCTATAAATGACGTCATTGGTATGGCCAAGTAACCTTCTTGGATATTGATGGTTTTGCATGCTAAACATAACCATTTACGTAACGAGTAATCTGATGACAGGGGGTCAAAAGGACGTAAAATGGGGATATTTTTATGACGTCACTTACGGGTGACCCTTAATCTTCTTAGTTTCGAATTACTAAACCCTTAACTAATCATTTACATATCAGATTAGTTGTATTTTGTGAAAAAGGGAGATGATCATAATTGCTTTTCGTGCTGAATGGAGATGATCATAATTGCTTTTCGTGCTGAATGGAGATGATCATAATTGCTTTTAGACAATGGAGATGATCATAATTGCTTTTAGTCCGAAATGGAGATGATCATATTTGCCTCTTCGTCGACGATATGTTATGCAGGCCTTCAAACCCCACTACTAAAAAACCTTTCACACCAAATACCATTGTTTTTTGTATATTTTAAATAGGTTAAAAAAAATTTTCATAGCCTGTTTTGCAATTTAAAAGGGTATTAAAAGTTTATTTTGAACATTAAAAAAAGTGTATCAATATTTTGTTTTGCATTTTGTCAGAGGTGTAAATAAGATATTTTGTATATTTAAAAAAAAATTGTTTGTTATAGCACATTTCAAATTTTTTAAATATGTAAATAGCCCATTTGTCACTTTCTGAAACGTTTAATATAGCTTATTTTGCAGTTTAAAAATGTGTAGAAAGAACAGAATTTTCATTTTTAAACTGATGTATTAAATAGAATACAGTGTCCTGAAATTTTTAAAAACGTGTAAATAGCAATATTTAGAATATTTAAAACAGTGTGAAAAAAGCATATCTTGAATTTTTAAAACGGCCTAATTATCATACGTGACACTTTTTAAAACATGTAAATAGCAAAATTTTCATTTTAAAGGAGCATAAATAGCAATTGTTGCATTTTTTGAAACTCCTAAATAGCTTAGTTTGCAGTTTTAAAATAAGTAAATACGAAATTTTGCATTTTTAAACCGACATATAACAAAGCATATCCTGATTTTTTTCAAAACCTGTAAATAGCAATATCTTGAATTTTTAAAACAGTTTAACTAGCATATTTAACATTTTCAAAAATACTTAAATAGTATAATTTGCATTTTAAAACGTGTAAATAGCTTATTTTGCAGTTTAAAAATTTGTAAATACCAAATTTTGCAGTTTAAACTGGTATATATAGCATATTATCT
This sequence comes from Dicyrtomina minuta, assembly GCA_949802685.1. Classification (NCBI taxonomy): domain Eukaryota; kingdom Metazoa; phylum Arthropoda; class Collembola; order Symphypleona; family Dicyrtomidae; genus Dicyrtomina; species Dicyrtomina minuta. Next base: position 86,265,421 of record OX461809.1, read on the forward strand.
TAAATTTAATTTCAAAGCATGCCGACACTAAATTTTGAACTTTTATAATCGTATGCATTGCATTTAAACACATTTGGAATTTTATTTACATCCTGTTTTCGTTTATAAACTTTACCAGAGATTAAGTACGTTGTAAGTACAGTGTACACATGCATAAATTTGACTAATTCAAAAGGTATTCAAAATTGCATTTTCTTTTTGTATTAAAAAATGAGCGCATATTATTTATTAGCCTTTGTTTCACCTAACTCAATTCATCCTTTTCGGCTCACCTCCACTACCTAATTAGGGAGCGTGCATAAATTACATAGTACATCTTGGACAGGGTAAACGCACAGCTCCCTATTCTTTTACTTAAGCGTACATACCAAAAAAAGGTGCGGGGTATGGGTTCAAAATACCTATTCTTTTGCATGGGCGTACATACCAAAAAAAGGTGCGGGGTACAGCTAAGTTCAAAATTTTCGAATTTTGTACCATGTAACTTATACACGTTCCCTCCATCATTTCCCATGCAAACTATTTGTAAACACTACTGACTCAAAAATACTGATAAATAGCACATTTTTATTAAGTTAATGCCCTCAAACTTGTTTGTTTAAAAATGACGTGTTTACAAAAATAAGTCTCATTTTTTTTAAATTGCATTGTTTAATTTGTATTCATCATTTAACAAGGGGACATACGGTGACGGTAACTGTCACGCCACGACGCCACAACTATGGGAATCACAGTTCTTACTTGCGGGGTAAAAGTGGTTTTTGTGGTTGGTATATACATATAAGGGATCGTCCATAAATCACGTACGTTATCAAAACATCTCTATTTTTAGGACCCCCTGCCATTAGCTTAATCACTGTTTAAATAGCTATCTTTATCAGTGGCCAAGATGACCCATTGGCCCTACCGGTAAAGTCATCTGTGGACGATCCCTAGCAGTCGTCTATGTGCAATACATGACAGAAGTTTTGGTTAGTTTTATGAAGTAATAAAAGAAATTACAGAAGCTATAATCCCAATTCAACAACGATTTAACTTGTAAATTAGCAAAAGAAAAACGTTTAATTTCAAAACTTTCCAACTCCCTACTGATATATCCCTACATAGCAAATCAAATATAGCAAAGTATCACATTACCTACCTATGTATATGTCTATATTAGAATTTATTCCAATTTTCGATTCCGATTTGAATAATTAACTCACTAGTCAGTAAATTCACTGATGGCCCTAGGTTTCGAGTCGAACCTTTTACAGAACCGGGCCGGGGCACAATTTAACACTGACACTTTTCCCTTATAACATTTTCATGCAGGACCACCACATAATTAAAGAATGACGCTTAGGATTGCATTGTAAAGATTAGATTTTGTAACCACCGCAGTCGCAGTCACTTAACTTCCTTTAGCTAATTTAATTAAATTAAATTAATTCCTGGAATTAATTTAATAATTTTTGCAAATTTCCGCCCAACGAAACAAATATTGTGTAGCCGCATTTCGTATTGCAAACGAGAGCACGTTGAGAATTTTCCATGTAAAATTTCGTACGCACTAACAAAACACTGGCACAAACACAAAAACTGGCACTTGTCAATGGCACATGGAAATTTCGCCAAAATAAAAAATCACGAAAAAAATGTAGAATTTGCCTATTTTATTATGACTGATGTAATTTTACGGATTGGGATTGGCTTTGGTATGGTAGGTAATGGTAATTGAGAGCCATGACGTTTAGTCCTGAGTTTAGCAAGGCGTTTAGCCGGACGTGTCCGTGGTGTGAACCGTCCTGGTCTAGCCCCTCAACCTGTCTGTCTCAAAAACACTGGAGGAACATGGAGCACGTACGTCTCGACGTCGACGTTTCCACGGCTCGTTACATTACATTCCCTGTCCGTCCGTCTGTCTGTCCGTCCGTCCGCCCGTCCGTCTGCAAGTGTGTACCGTCGTACATTTGAGAGCAGTCTGCACTGGTCTGGTCCCTATTATTCCATGTGTCTGTCTGTCACAACAGTGAGCCTTGTGTATCATTTGCCTCTGTGCATGTAAAGTGCGAGTAGTGCCCCGTAGCTGTAGCCGTAGCCGTAGTTGTGTGGAGGTACATATTTTATGCAGTGTGTGGTTTGCTTTCGTTGACTTTGACTTGGCTCGTTGGTTCGTTTTCGTTGTTCGCTCTCGCTCAGTCTGACTCACTCAGTAGTCACTAGTTAGTCAGTCAGTCAGTGGGTCGGGGACGGGACTTTGCATTCGTTTCTACTTACTACTGACTACTGATATTCGCATTCGTAAATTCATAATTTATATCTCGTACATAGCGCACTTTGCATTAGTAGCATGGCTCGCTGGATTTTCCTACCACAGTGCACAGACAGACACAGATATTTTTCGCTTTGACATTTTCCTATGCGTATTGACGGTGCGGTGTTGGTGCGGGATATCGTGTGAGTGTGAAGAACTAAAATGACCCATATCCAATTTAAGCTGGAATCAACATGAGCTATTTCTTAGAAACAAAATAAGAAGCAGGCTTAAAATGTTAATTAAGAGTTTTTGAAAAGCGTAAAATGTTCTATTTACATGTTTCTGAAAAGTGTAAAATGTTATATTTACATGCTTTAAAAAACTGTAAAATATTCTATTTACATGTTTTTGAAAAGCGTAAAATGTTCTATTTACATGTTTTTTCAAAGTGTTAAATGTTCTATTTACATGCTTTAAAAAACTGTAAAATATTCTATTTACATGTTTTTGAAAAGCGTAAAATGTTATATTTACATATTTTTAAAAGTGCAAAATATTCTATGTAATTTCTTTCAAGACATATTTCAATATTTTTGTAGATAGTGGATATTGTTTTTAGCTAAAAATTAATATGGGTCATGTTGGTTCCTCACAGACAATATATGGGTATAGTATAGCAGGCTATAGGGTGTTATATGGACAGAGCCAAGATATTTTGTATGGCATTAGACAGAATGCTTTTAGCATGGGATTTTATAACTGGAACTGGAGGAGGTGGAGGCTGGAAGCCCTGCACTGGAGTCTCCAGTGGAACTGGGACTTGGAACTGGAGAGCGGAAAATTGAGCCTAAATGGATTTCTAAGTGCGAGCGGAAATGGAATTATAATAATTTCAACTGACTCTTAAAAATTAAATATAACAATGCGCAATGGGGATGGAGCAACTCTCCAGATATAGAGCCTTAAAGGCTCAGCTATACCATCTTTTAAAAGCTACCTACTACTACCTACTGGGCTAATGCTATATTATGTAAGTTGCCATGACCGTTTTTGTGGTTGGGTGGTCCTGGTGACGGTACTGGTATTGGTGGCTGACTCACTTTCAGTGTCAGCCTCGTCTTGGTATAGATACTACTATATATGAAGAGTTTTTTGCCAAAACGGGTCCATGAAATCAAATTTACCAGGAACAACGAATAATGAATGAAAGGTGACAGGATTATTTTCTGCAACTCAATTTTTTCTACAGGTACTGCAACTGACGAAGCGTTATTACAAGCAGTTTCATAAATCTACACTGACTCTGGAATTTTTTAGAAAATTTTGCAAAATTTTAAGTTGTGGACTTTTTCCGTTTTGCCTCAAAATCAATAACTTAACGTGGAGGAAAAAGTCCGTGGGATGAAATTTTAATCGTTTTGAATGAAACCAAACATTTTTTAAGGCGTAAGCTTTTCCTTGCATAACAAAATTTACGGACGGGAATTGTCTTCTAAAAACTACGGAAACACTCAAAACCAAATTGAAATCAGAAATGCAGGTTTTTAGGTGGACTTATCCTGTTTTGTAAAAAAAATGAAATTTGACTACTTTTTGAAACTGCTTTGGCTGACCTTTGACCTTTATCATTGAGCACAGTAACGTACCTACTTAAATATGACGGAATTTCCCTTTATTTTTTAAATACAAGACTTGCGAAATTATGAGCGGGATATTTTGAAAATAGAATTTTGCATGATTTAAAGTTGAACGAAATAAAATTAATTAAATTACATTTCTCAAAAAACAGACAAACACCATAAAATAAAATCTCATGTGAAATCCTATAAGGGATAGTCCATAAATGATGTCGCCACAATTACTATCACTCTTTCGGATCGACCCACACACCCCGATGCCATCATTTTAATATTGTGTAAATGGCTGTCTTTAGCATGGCATTTCATCAGTAATTGACTAGACCCACTGATCCCATCAATGAAATCATTTATGGACGACCCTCATTATGTGTTTCTGTTTGTCTGTGTGCCACATATGTGTCTTGTTTACAAAGTATACAAATTTTACTAATTAAATTTCTGTGAAAATTCGAATTTAAACAAGAGGCATTAAGTCAGGAGTTAACTTTGTTTATACTTATAGCTCAAGGCCATACTGGGAAACTGGGAAGGGGTCGTCCATAAATAATCCCAGAGAAATGCATCGATTTTTAGGACACTATGACCCTCTATCACCAACACAACTATTGCGCAAATGGCTATCGTTAACATGGTATGTCATCAGTATCCAAGTAGACCTGAATTGTCACTATATGCCCGGGAAGCCATTTATGGACGATCCCAAAGTGATACTGTAATATACATTTCAAATTTAATTTTCCCATCTGACACACATCACAATCCAAAAGATGAATAGTACAGGTGCATAATACACATGTGTGAAGAGTGTAGGGGCCGTCCATATATTACGTTAGCGAATCACCATGTTTTATAACCCCTTCTCCTCTTAAAAAATCCCCCAAAAATTTCTTCTAGCTGTTCGACATGATTTATCAAAAATGAATTTTACCAATCCCACTCATCCCCCCTACCTGCGCTAACGTAGTATGTGCACGCGATCCCAGAGAGTAAACAGAGTGGGATGTAAATGACTAATAATTTCGCATTAAATGTCTTTATTTAAAATGTTGCTCACATTTCCCAGAAATCTCATCTCATTGTTTGATGAGATTTATTTTATTGCCATTTTAAAAGCATAACAATCATGAAACTTGCCAATGCTGTAATTTTGAAGTTTGTAGGTATTTTTAAAAAGACGTAGATAGCGCATTTTCAATTTTAAGAGTTTCTGTGGAAAACATGTGAAGTCTATACCGGATAAATTGCGAACTGAACATGGGCTGAAAATAAACTATTAAGTGTAAATAACGCATTTCTTTTTCATTTTAAAACTGGTTTAAATAGAGTATTTTGCATCTTCAAATAGGTATACAAATATCGCACGTTTTACTTTCAAAAAGGTTTAAATAGCTCATTTTCGCGCACTTTTAAAAAGTTCGCATGTACAAATATTATATATGCATGTTTTCGTAAAGTGCAAAATGTTCTATTCACATGTTTTATGAAAAATGCAAATTATTCTTTCTGCATGTATTTGAAAAGTGCAAATTATTCTTTCTGCATGTATTTAAAAAGTGCAAATTATTCTATCTGCATGTATTTGAAAAGTGAAAATTATTCTATCTGCATGTATTTGAAAAGTGCAAATTATTCTTTCTGCATGTTTTTCAAAAGTGCAAATTATTCTATCTGCATGTTTTCGCAAATTGGAAAATATTCTATTTGCATGTTTTTTTTTAAAGTCAGATTTTTTTAAAATGTGGTTTTCAAAACTACCAAATTATTTTCTAACTTTATCTTTTTACAGATTTTTTAAAAATTTGGTTTTTAAAAATGTGGTTTTCACAAAGCTTCTAAATTGTTCAAAGCTACATATTTTGGAATTGTTTTAAAAAATTCGTTTCTTCCAAATTCTTTTCTTGCTACCAAAAGCCATGCTGATTTTACCTGAAAATGGATATATGAGACATTTTGAAACTCCATGAAGATATCGCTACGTCTACGGAAGAGGCAAAATTCCCCTTTTCCGTTTTTTAACGTATTTAATTAAGTATAATTTTTTGGCAATAAATAAGCAAACGCACCTACCAACCTACATAATATAGGCTATAGGCAATTCGCTTATATTTTGCTTTAAAAAACAAATTTTTACGCTATTTATTTAAGATTTGCAAAACGTAGATTGGCAATTTTGCTTCTTCAGCATCGCGATATGGAGAAGTGGCTTGGTGTTTGCACGTATTTCAGAGTGCGATGGACGAATGAGGAATCTGAGTTGGGTGTAAAGTGTAAATAGAGAGAAAGCGAATCCCGTAGAGTCAACAGTGAAAATTCAGGGAAAGCTTTCCATCTCATGCAACGTTCAAGATCCTCATTTCCATGTGTGTCAACACTAAACAGTGCCCAAGACTGAGGACAGCTTCCCTCCGAGAGAGTTGCGAGGCAAGTGCGGACCCAGTGGGGCGACTACGGTGACCAACAACCACTATAATTCGTATGTGTGGAACCAAAATGACCCATCTCCATTTTTAGCAAAAAATAAAATATACTATCTACACAAATTTGAAATATCGTCACGACCTTAAAATCGCATTTGAATCAAAAACTTTTGCACACGTTTCAGAAACATGTTAAATATTACAATATTACAATTTTCCTAAACATGTAAATAGAAAATTTTGAACTTTTCAGAAACATACAATATAAAAAGTTTTGAACATTTCAAAAATATGGAAATAAATTATTTCACACTTTTCTCAAAACATGTAAATAGAACCTTTTGCACTTTTTAAAAAGATGTAATTAGAACATATTTGTACTTTTGGAAACAACTCAACAAAAAATATTTCATTTTTCAAAAACATGTAAATAAAACATATTGCACCTTTCAAACAACACATGATCAACAGTTTACGCATATTTCTCACTTACAATTAGTGTTTTTATGACATAACTCATTTTGATTCTAGCTTAGGTAAATTGGATATGCGTCATTTTGTTTCTTCACTCACGATATTTTAACATGTGGACAAACATAGGGGCATTTAATTCAAAATGGCCACCGAGTAATTGCAGCGTATTGATGAGCCTATGAAAATATTTTAGATCCGCCACTGTTCCGAGGAGGGAGCATCTCCTATAGATGCGACGCAAAGTACCTTTCCACCACTTGAACCTGAAAATCCCTATGTCTCCAATATTCCTAAAGATAAATTATGTACTTAGGGATCGTCCACAAATGATGTCATCGGCAGGGTCAGTAGGTCTAGTCGGAGTCAGGTATTGATGACATGACACCCCTAAAGGTAGTAGTAGCCATTTACTCAATGGTTGAGCTGTCGATAATAGGGGGGTCATAGAAATTGGAATACCTTGATGACATCATTTATGAACAACCCCTAACTACATATATCATACGCATATTCATAAAAGTTGAAGGGTTCATAGAACGACATCAAAATACTGTTTTAAATAAATGGGTAGAAAATATAAAATTTATTTTAGTTTTAAAATTTTGTAGTGTAGATAGCTAAAAAAACTTTTAGTTTTATTTGGTTTTGGTTTTAGAGACAGTCTCAAAGAACAGGAACTCAATTTATACATTTTTTAAGCATGAAAAGATATTGCATTTTTATAAGTCAACTAATTTAAAGACAAAACTGTTTTATTTACGAGTGTTTTTGAAAGTATGGAAAAACAGGCATTTTTAGACTTATTTGAAAACGTAAACTGTGATGTATTTACGTGTTTTTGAAAGTACAATGTGTGATGTATTTACATGTTTTTGAAAGTGCAATATGTGATGTATTTACGTGTTTTTGAAAGATCAAAATGCGATGTATGTATTTACGTGGTTTTCAAACTGCAAAATGTGTTGTATTTATAGTCTTTTGTGAGAGTGCAAAATGTTCTATTTATGTGTTTTTGAAAGTGAAAATGCGCGGTATTTACAAGACTTTGAAGATGTTAAATATGCTATACATTTTTTACAGGTTTTTGAAAGTTGAAAAGTTTGAATTTTGACTTTTTTGAAAGTGCAAAATGCGATATTTACACGTTACACAAGGATGTCAGAAAAGCGGAATCTGCTACTACTAAAATTCGAGTTGCCTTATACAAGTAATAATTACAGAGTTGCATTGAAACTCACTTAAAATTAAATAATCTCCTTCATTTTAAAAAAATAATTTTTGAAATTTGAAAATACACCTGTTGTGGGTGTTTTAATATTTTTTCACAGTGCGTCTGTCAAAATCTGTTTGTTTATTTGTTATGTGTACAGTGCCTTTTGTTTGAATAGTGAATACGGACGCCGCCGACGTCGACGAAACGAATGAAATTTAATTTGAGAATATTATAGTGTGTTGAATCTGCATAAAGTCTCTGTAGAAATGTCTATAAATGATGTCACCCACATTATCTGTCGCTTTTTACCCACCCACCCCCATTTCACTTTAACATTAAGGGTGAACGGCTACCTTTATAACACCAACACGGCATGTCATCAATATACCCGATTAGATCCACCCCCCTCCCCCCCCGCCCTCCGCTCCTACCACATCACATGGACATCATTTATAGACCACCCCATAGAAAATGGGAAAAAGTTTTATAAAATGGAGAAAACCAGGTGATATCTATAGGAAATCTGATGACGAATCTTTGAGAAGTTTGAGAAGACACACACGTGATGTCTGTCTGGATCTGCTGGAGTGGAAAGATTTCTCTCTGTATATGTATATAGAGGGATCGCCCATAATTGATGTCATCGGTGTGCGGTAGGGTAGGGTGAATGGGTCCATTCTGGTATTGATGATGTGTAATGTTAAAGATAGCCGTTTACGTAATGTTAAAGTGATGACATGGGGGTGAATGGGTCCCGTAATAGTATGAAAAGTTTTGTGACGTCATTTATGAACCACTCCCTGTGTACATCTATATCTCTTTGAAAAGAATTGTTTTATCTCTCCCTTTGATCTCTTTGTCTGTCTCCTTCTCCTTCTTCTGTCGACCTAAATCGAGTTGGAGATTTGAAATGAAAACGGAGATCCTCTTCCCTTTCTACAATTATTACAATTACTACTAAACTTTAGGGATCGTGCATAAATGATGTTACTCAAATTGTTACTCAATTTTTCGACACACCCACATTTTTTGTCATCACCTTAGCAACTCCATACATGGCTACCTTTAACATGGGATATTTTAGCAAAAAGCAAAGCCGTACCATAGACTCGCTAATCATATCGATCACGGATGACATCATTTATGGACGATCCCTTATCTCTTTTGTCTCAGGGGGCAGGGGGCATTTAAAAATGATGGGAAAGAAAGTCAAAAACTTCCAAACGGGACTCCATGACTTTCCTCAATTTTCCCATTATTATTCCCCGCTCTCTCTGAGTTTCCAATCTTTTTGCCGTCATAACGTCATTTATGGGTGATTCTTCTTAAGAATATATGAAATAAAAACTTAAATGCTATATGATTCTGCTCAGATGAAGACGAAGACGAAGAAGAAAGAAGCTTGAGTATTAAATTGAAAACTCAGAATCAGAAAGAAGGGAAAACCGCCGTTAGAAAATTGAAATAAGCCCTCGGCTATTTCGTAAATTACAAAAACAATTTATGTACGTTTATTCGCTATTATTTTTGCAATTGTAAACAGTATGAAAAATGTGTTATTTTATAAAAAGTAAAAATTTGCAATTTTTAAATTTCAAAAGAATATTATGATATTTAAAATTTTTGGAAATGTAAACAATTAAATGTGCACAATTGGGTTTAAAAAGAGTAAAGAATATTTACAGTTTTTTGAAAGTGCAAAATGCGCTGTCGTTAGAGTTTTTGAAAGTTCGAAATGCGCTGTATTTACAGTTTTTTGAAAGTGCCAAAAGTGATGTATTTACGTGTTTTTGAAAGTGCAAAATGCGCTGTATTTGCACCTTTTTCAAATTGCAAAAACACAGGTATTCAGACTTTTTTAAAAATGCAAAAACCAATATTTACATTTTAATTTAAAAAGTAAGAAAACATGTTATACTTACACGTTTTTGAAAATACAGACTATATTACACAGAATGTTTTTTAAAAATGCAAAATGTGATATTTCCACATTTTTAAAATTACTCAGCTTCCATATTTAAACGATTTTGATTGAATTTTCTACCCTTTGCGCTCCCCTTTTACAAAATGTCAAAGTTGTACTGTATTTTCAAATGACGCTACAAATGCCTCCCCCACCCTGCCACAGTCATAATTTATGGACAGCCCCTTCCTTTCGTGTCTTTAGTCACGTAGTACATTGTACGTCGTACGCCTGTTTTTTTGTTACTCGTGCCTCCCTTTTGTTGTGTGTGCTGAACAAACTAAGGAAATCCGCTTATAATTTGTCCTCTATTTTTTCTCCCAAAATACACAAAGGTGAAAGTACACAAAATAAAAATATGAAAAGGGAGATTTTTTTTTTTACTTTTTTTGTGTGTGTGATGCTGGAAGAAATTGCAAAGCCGTTTCTACACTTGAGTCGTTGTCGTTCTGTGTACTTGGAATTGTGGGACCCGCGTTCTAATTCTAATTCTATATAGGCGTTGTATAGTGTACGAGTGCTCTAATATATTTCTCAAATAATACGGCATTTTCCGTTCTTATTCTGCTTCGACGGACGTAGCACCATTACCGTTACCTTTACCGTAACTCTGCTTTTTCTGTTAGGGTTCGTCCACAAATGACGTCGTTACAGTTTACTGCTGAAGACATCCCATGTTAAAGATAACAATTGCCTTAATGATGACAGAGATAGAAATATTGTACTAAAAATGACGATTTTTCCATGATGTCATTTATGGACGATCCCTTACGATCTCTGTAGTATGTTTGCCTTTGTATAGTACAGAATTTGAAATTGAAAATTTAATTCCGAGAAAAAGTGTGCGAGTTTCGAGATTTCAAGTTTTTTGTGTATTTTTCTCTTTCAAATCTGAGCGGATCTTTTAATGATGTTTCGTATCGTGTTTCTTTCGTGACCATTTTCATAAATAAAAAATTGAGGCCGGTTCTTGAGATTAAATCAGAGAATCACACAACTGTTGTGATGGCTCAAGTTCTTCAGTTAAGCTCCGCTGTCAGAGCCATCCACGATCGGCACCGGCACCGGCAACGGGGACGGTAACCGTAACCGTAACCCGTAACGGAAAAGGTTCCCTTTCTTCGCCTTTCAAGTACTTTTGTGTAGAATGATAAAAAAGCTAAGAAGACGGATGCGGGTCAATCGGAGTCAACAACTGCCAGTTGTGATTTTGTAATTTAAGGCGATTTTTTAATTAAAGGTTGCTCCTAATTTTGTTTTGCAATTATTTAAGATGTTTGCAGGCTAATTTCATAGTTTTATGAAAAAAGGTTAGAAAAAAGTAAATTTTTTAATTGCATCTTTTTGAATACTTGCAAAATGTTCTAATTACATCTTTTTGAATAGTTGGAAAATGTTCTAATTACATCTTTTTGAATAGTTGGAAAATGTTCTAATTACATCTTTTTGAATAGTTGCAAAATGTTCTAATTACATCTTTTTGAAAAAGTGCAAAATGTTATAATTACATCTTTTTAAAAAGTTGCAAAATGTTCTAATTACACATTTTTTAAAAGGTGCAAAATGTTCTAATTACACATTTTTTAAAAGGTGCAAAATGTTCTACTTCAATCTTTTTGAAAAATCGCTAAACATTGTAAATCGACTTAGGGATCATCCATAAATGATTTAATCTAAATATCCCAGTTTTAAGAAAGATCATATGACGCCCACCTAATCAGCTTAAGCATTTCGTAAATGGTAATCATTAATGTTGCATGTCATCAGTATCCAAATAGACCCATTGACCGTACTGATGACACCAGTTGTGGACGACCCTTTAAAGAATAATTTACTATTTAATATTACGAAGTTCAAATAGTGAACTTACGCTATGAATTTGACACGCCATACCAGTAGCAGTACAGCTTTTTGTATTCGTAGTGAGTTTTTGTTTTTAACTTTTGCCTACCTCCAGTTCAAATTCGAATACGAGTAAGCTCCTATAATTATGCCAATTTATAAAAATGGAACGTGCATAAATTACGTGGCACATGCTTGAGGGAGTAGGGTTTCGAACTGCCTATCCTTTTACATGGGCGTACATACCAAAAAAAGGTGCGGGTTATAGGGTTTTGAACTGCCTATCCTTTTACATGGACGTACATACCAAAAAATAAAGGTGCGGGGTAGATGAGGTTCAAAACTTCTCATATTTGTACCACGTAATTTATGAGCGTTCCCAAATTAGATAGAAATCACCTATATAAAAAGTATACAGAAAAATAAAGTCGAAACTCTGAAAATTCTCGGTAATGTTCCAAAGTCTAAAATGTGAGGCTGTCTTCAATTTCTTGCTAGAGCGTTAATTAGGTAGAAAGTTTTCTAAAATTCAAAGTTCCTGTGTATTTCCTCCACCATAAGCTCCAAAAATTGAGAGAGTCTAAAGTTTATAGAGTCTATTCGAGTGTGTAAGCTGATCCTGAGGATACTTTGTTCGCTCTCGTTTAAGATTGTAATGATGATGGATGAGTAATATATTCAGGGCGGGCTCGCTCTTTTATTTTCAAATCTTGTTATTCTTTACACATCCCTCCATTTTACACAGCTTACACAGTACCCTTTGCATTTTCCGGTTTCCCATCCGGTCCAGGATTAAAGAACCAGTTTGGTTGAACGACTGGGGAGCGTGCATAAATTACGCGATACATTGAGGTGGGGGGAGAGCGTGTACAGTTTCGAGCTGCATACCTTTTTACATGAAGGTACATACCAACAAAAAAAGGTGCGGGGTACGGGTTCAAAATTTCCGATTTTTGCACCACGTAATTTATGCATTTTCCCACTGAAAAATTTACAATAATTGCCCTACATGCTATATGAGTTTATACAAAAGGCTTATACGATAGTTTATTTACTTTATTTTTATATATTTTAACCATGCATAATATACTGTAAACCTTCTGTCATGTCAATTTGAAAACTCTTGTTTTTCTTTCAACAAAGTGTACCGTATTTCCTGCAATAGTAGAGCCGTCTATTAGTCTACATATTTCGCCCTCCGAGACCCGTGTACTAATACCTGCCAGTCCACTATAAGAGAAAATACGGTATTCTGAAAATAATGGGGGTTTTACCTTGGAGGCAATTGCAATTAGGCCCACCTACTCATTATACAGGAGGACACGAGCTAGCTAAAATCACACTGGAAGAAGGAAAATCAAAGTGAATGTAAACAACTTTGAAAAGTAATAAAGTTCCCAGAAATACATTTGTATCATGAGTCAATATAGGCCTGGGCATCACCTATGGGCATAAGGGAGCGTGCAAAAATTACGGGTTACGTATTTTTTTGGGAGGGGACCATCATTTTACACGGGCCTGAATATCAAACACGAGAGGAGGGTAGAGGGGTTCAAAACCTCTGATTTTTGTATCACATAATGCATGCACGCTCCCAAGCAGTATAGTGGTATAACTCTATGTATACAGGTATGCATTATTATTCATAGAAAAAGGGGCACAAATAATGACGTCACACACGTGGGGAAGTTGGAGCAAGTGGTATATGAGTATATAGCCAAAATATTACTTTTTTTTAAAATACGCATAGAATGATTTTTGCCATTATACTGATATTAAAAAGAAGGGGGGTATAGCGTAAATGTCTATGTATAGTATACTTCTTTACCTTATATGCTTTAAGCATATAATATACGTAGGCCTTATACTTAAACAATGAAAACTTCTATCTTGAATCTCCGTAATGAAGTGAACAGAGTGGACGTATAAATAGAGTTAAAGGTGGGATTGGAAATTCCAATCTGACTTTGTGCAATCTCCAGTCATTCAGTCCAGTCATCGTTAAAAACCTATGTATATAGTATAGCCTACACATGCCTCTCCTATAGCCTACGCTAAATACTAACATTCGTGTATATGTATTAGATAGGCTTTGATATAGACACATGGTCGTACATAGTAAAAATAAAAGATGAAAAAATAAAACTAGACGCACATCTCTCACATTGTTTTTGGTAAAATTACAAAGAGCTATCTAGAAAAAGTTACGATTTTCTCAAGGAAGTGCAAAATATTGTCTTTCTTTGCATTTTAAAAAATCATATCGTCCTTTTGAAATGCCTGAAAAATCATCGGATAATTTATTTAATGCCTTTTCAAAAAAGTATAAACTTTCATCACTTTTTAAACTTGGTAAATATTTTTTTGCAGTTTACAGTATTTGTAAAGAACGTGTCATTTTACTATTTTTAAAAAGAGTTTAATTTAATTTCATATTTATGCTTTAAAATTTCTGCTGTCAATTTTTTTTAACAATGTGGGTAAATGCTCCTTTTTAAGGTTTTAAAAAAATGAGTAAAAATTCATTTAATGGTTTTTTTAAATGAATAAAAATTCTTTTTGAGGTTTTTAAAATACCAGTAAATATCCATTTCGCTCTTTTAAAAAACCTCGAGGTAAATTGTTTAACCATTTTTTAAAAAATATGCAAATATATTAATTTCGAGGTTTTTTAAGAATTTATTAAATACCCCTTGCCCTATGTAAATTAGTGTAGGTTCAATGTACAAGGATTTAGTTTTAAAAATAACGCCGCCGAAAAACCCCCATGAAATGAAAGATGTCTCGTATCTCCTCCTCCTATCTTCACATTCCCCGAAATCAAGAGCCTCCTTTCGCCACACACTCCTCCACTAATTTTATGTATGTGTGTCACTCAGAGGCGAAGATAGAAGTATCTCTGTAGACTCGTGACGGGGGGAGAGAGTGAGCGAGAACAAAATGAAGATGGAATTGTGAATGATTGAAAATCCTTTGACTGGAACTGGAATCCTTTCTCACCGTCACCGTACAGACGATAGACTTTCTCCTCCATGCGAAAAAAAGGGGAAGAAAAGAAGGAAACTCAGTCAGCTGACTCAGTGACTAGGAACTGGGAACTGAGTGAAGGGAGCCAAAGCTGAAGGCCGAAGCAAAGCAGAAGCCAAATCCAAATCTACACCTACACATATAACGTCTGTGAAGAACAAAAATGACCCACATCCATTTGTAGCTAAGAACAATATCCACTATCTACAAAAATATTGAAACATGTCTTGAAAGCATTCAAATAACATTTAGCACTTTTAAAAATATGTAAATAGAACATTTTACGCTTTTCAAAAACGTGTAAATAGAACATTTTACGCTTTTCAAAAGCATGTAAATAAAACATTTTGCACCTTTGCGAAAACATGGAATTAGAACATTTTTTACGTTTCAGAAACATGAAAATAGACAATTTTGCACCTTTGGGAAAACATGTAAATAAAAATTTTGCAATTTTGAAAAACGTGTAAATAGAAAATTTCTCATCTTTAAAAACCATGTAAATAGAACATTTTACACTTTTTAAAAACTGTTAATTAACAATTTACGTATGTTTCTCATTTTGTTTTTATGACATAGCTCATTTTGATGCTAGCTTAAATTGGATATGGGCATATGGGTCATTTTGGTTCTTCACAGACGATATACAGCAATCCGCGTTCTCTCAAGTCCTCACACAAACATCTCGCTGCCTGACTGTCTCTACCGTTCACCAGAACCAGCCACCACTTTCACTCGACTTTCTCCTGACGCTCCACATCAGGGCAGTGGCAGTGGCAGAGACGTCACAGTCACACTACCAACAGATATTTTTGTATCTTCCCATTTTCCATGCCAATCTCCAAGTCTCCTTTCTCTCACTTTCTCTTTCATTCAGCTCAGTTTTTATGCTCACCATGATGATTATGATGATGAGGCAGAAAGTTAGTCTCTGCCTATATACACTGTCTTATAATGTCAGTGCAGAATAAAAATGACCTACTACGAATTTTACACTGATGAAAAATGACCCATTTCCAATTTAAGCTAGAATTAAAATGAGCTATCTCAAAAAAATACTTAATTAGATATGGGTAAGAAATTTTTAAATGGAGTTTTTGAAAATTGTGAAACTTTCTATTTAGGTTTTTTTGAAAAGTGTGAAACGTTTTAATTTACGTTTTTTTTAAGCGTGAAACGTTCTATTTACAACTTTTTGAAAAGCGTAAAATGTTCTATTTACAGATTTTGAAAAGTGTGAAACGTTCTATGTACGTCTTTTTATAAAGCGTGAAATGTTCTATTTACAAGCATTTATGCTCATGATATGTGAATTTTTGTTTGTAGATAGTGAATTTTGATTTTAGCTAAAATTGAATTCGGGTCATTTTGATTCTTTACAGACAATATCTCACATATTCTGCAGGTTTTTTCAGCCAAAATCTCAACGGAATACCGTCAAGTCATACTAAATGTATTTCCTGTAATAAATTTTAACCGGCTAATCTGTTTTCGAAATTTTAAAATGTATAAGGAACCTAACTGAAGTGACAGCAGCGCTTTTATTAAAAATTGTTATACCTGATTTTCAGTAGCTAATTTAACTATATGTTTTGTATAAATTTTAACCGCCTAATCTGTAAATTTTAAAAAGTGTATGGAGTTTGGGAAATGGGAAATTCAGTAAACATTACTGATAGCAACCACTATTAAAAATCGTTTTACTGGATTGCTGGTCCCTAGATTAACTGTATTAATCAGTAAATTTCCTAATTTTTAATGTACAGGGAATCCTGTAAACTTAAATAGTTGCAACCTCTATTAAAAATGTTTTAATTCGCAGGAATTCCGGTAGCTTATTTAGCAGTATCTTAAAAGAAAGTCTAAATACCTACCTATTTTTCACTTTCAAAAATGTCTAATTACCTTTTTTTTTACTTTCAAAAAAGTCTAAATACCTTTTTTTTACTTTCAAAAAAGTCTAAATACCTTTTTTTTACTTTCAAAAAAGCCTAAATGCCCGTATTTGCACACTAAAAAACTAACGTAATTTAATTCGAAGTAATAGGCATAAATGCTTCTTCCCCTACAATAAGAAAAGTGTTGTGAAAGAACCTCCAAAAATTTTTTAAACATATATCAACCATTTTGATTCTTCACTCAGGATATACTATATATCCTAATGCAGCCCCTTTGCACTTTCTCTATAAGGTCCAGCCAAATAAGGCTCTATAGTAATCCCATGCACCTTATAGATCTACCAGCACTCAGTACCAGTCCAACTCCCCGTAGTTAGCACACACTCATGTACGGCTGTCTATTGTCTATTATGTGGAGACAATAGACTCATCTCCCCTTCATATACGTACATAGCACCGCTCGTCGTCTTCTTCCCTCGTCCTCGCTTTTGAACACTCTATAGAACGGGCACGGATACGGACACGGGCATAGTAACGGTAACGGTAACGGGAACGGGCACGGTAGCAGTGCCTGGTGAAAGCAGGGAAAGTTCGACTTCGACTTGGAGGTTCGATCAAAGCTTTTCCGGAATCTGGAAAACTTTCACCCGTGTGCTTGCTTCCTCCAGTTTCTCCCCCTTCCAATTCCAATGAATTCGATTGGCATAGCTTCAACATGGGCTTTACGGCTTCGGCTTCGGTCTCGGTTTCAGTTGGCTTCTGCATCCAACGCTCTGACTCACTTCACCACTTTATTACAGCTTCTGGGATCTATGTAGTTCCCTATACATACCGTCTATGGTGGGATAACATAGGGCAGGAGGATCTTTCGGTTTCGGGATGATGTCGCTATGGTGGAACATAGAACCCGGACCGTAACCGTAACCAGAACCGGGACGAGAGATAGTTAGTTGTAGCTAAAGGCTTCATTCCTCAAGTTATTCGTGGATGTTGGATCGATGGTTCGTTTGGGTTTTGGTTTTAGTTTCGGTGAAAGCGCAGAAAAGGGACTTCTTCTTTTTTTGGCAAACTTTGACTTCCCTCCCTTGTAGAATGGGTCCATAGAATCGCGGAGCCTCCCGGTCTTTCCCTTTTTTCAATGCCTGTCTATGTAGTGTCTGGATATACTGTGTATCCAAGCTGTGTTATATATAGGGGAGACCGGTACCGGTACCGGTACCGGTGCCAGAATCTGTGTCTCTAGTTCACTAGTCAAACTTTCTACACTACAAAACTTCCCATTATTTCCCCCTATTTTCACTGTCTACAGTTCTATCTCCCCTCCCTTCGTCGCAGCAGTCTGACTGATCATCGTTGTCGTTGTCAGTGGAAGTGCAAGGCCGTCGATCAGTTTCTTAGAGGGGAAAATATCCGTAGCCGTACGTAGTTTGTAGCCCAATGTATAGCCGTGTGAATTAGCTATACATCGGATATAGATATATCCCTGTGCTCTATATACTGTGCACTCACCACCACCACCATCACCACCACCACCAGACCACCCTTTTTAACATTTCTTCGTTATTTCATTCCCCGTCCAAATCTGGACAAGCATAGGCATGGGAGAAATGTGTGAGTGAAAGTTGTAGTCGTAATGGTAATGGTAATGGTGGTAGTGGTGGTGGTCGGTGGTGGCTATAGCAGAGACGCAATGGTATTTTATTCTATGCAGTTATGCTGTTGTTGTTGTTGATAGTGTTGTTGGTATGTGAAAGCAGGACCGGAAGATGACGAAGGAATTGGTTTTAGGGAGAAATTTGTTTCCAGTTTCCACACAAAAACCACCATTTTGATGGTATTGATGTTTTTTTTGTAAATCAAAATGTTGTATTTACATGTTTTTGAAAATTGCAAAATGTTCTTTTTACTTGATTCAGAAAATTGCAAAATACTCTATTTACATGTTTTGAGAAAAGTGGAAAATGTTCTTTTTAATTGATTCTGAAAAGTGCAAATTGTTCTATTTACACGTTTTGAGAAAAGTGGAAAATGTTTTATTTCCATGTTTTTTAAATGTACACAACTTTTTATTTTGTGTTTATAAAAATGTGAAAGATTTTATTTGCATGTTTTTGAAAAGTCAAAATAGTCTATTTGCCTACACATTTAATAAAAGTGCAAAATTTTCTATTTACAAGTTTTGAGAAAAGTATTAAATGTTTTATTTACATGTTTTTGAAAATTCAAAATATTATTTTTTACATAGTGTTGAAAACTGCAAAATGTTCCATTTACATGTTTTTTTTTAATTCAAGCAGCGGGGGCTGCCTGTGCGCTGACCGCATTATCCGGCCCTTGTGAAAGTGTGAGGTTGGACAATTATGGAGAAAGCAATAATGTTTGGTGTGAATCTGAATCTGAATTAGTGTGTAGTTTAAGTGGGTGAGTTAGTGGGCAGTTTGCATTGTTTTTTTTATAGCTGATTAGGGTAGGAAAATTATTGAAAAAAGATAAAGATTTTTTTATGACTGTTTGGTGTATTTTGGTTTTAATTGGTTTGCTTATAAGCTAATTAATTTTGTGTTTTCGAATAACCATATGGTTAAGTATTATAGTAATTACTGTTTTTTTTTAAATCCGAGCACAAAATCCCGCCCAAATTTTTAAAATGTTTTAAATTCACAGTATATCCTTGTTATATGTAGCTAGCTAACCACGTGGTGTGGCTACTTAAACAAAGACACATTGTTTCTTTAAAATGTTTTCCTCTAGAAAATTCTCTCACATCATTAAATTTCCCATCCCTCACACCCACCATCCAATCCCACTAAAAATGAAAGTGAAGTAAAACTGGTGAAAGTGGAACTGGTGAAAGTATAGACTCTGGCCGTTGCCCCTGTCTCGAGTTTTTTTTTGCCTTGTAGTAAAATTTAACGATACACAAGAGAATTAATTTCGGAGCACTATTACCGAGAGACACCCATAAAACGTAAAGGGTTTCAATGTCCATCCTCTCAACACTCTTCATAAAAAAATGTTTGGACAAGCGGCGGTAAACGTTGAGCGCGGAACGTGGAAGTGGAAAGTGAAATGATTTCAAATGGCAGAGAAAAACTATACGCAGTAAAGTAAAGTGGACCGTTCAGCCCGGGGCCGGATAATGCGGCCAGCGACGGCAGCCCCCGCTGCTTGAATTTCCAAAACACATGTAAATGGAACATTTTGCAGTTTTCAAAAATATACTAAAAGAATATTTTGACTTTTCAAAAACATGGAAATAAATATTTTTGAACATTTCAAAAACATGGAAATAAAACATTTTCCACTTTTCTCAAAACATGCAAATACAACATTTTGCAATTTTCTGAATCAAGTAAATAGAACATTTTCCAATTTTTTAAAACATGTAAATAGAGCATTTTGAACTTTTCTGAATCAAGTAAATAGAACATTGAGCACTTTTCTGAATCAAGTAAATAGAACATTTTCAAATTTTCTAAAACATGTAAAATAGAACATTTTGCACTTTTAAGAATTAATTAAAAAGAACATTTTGCACTTTTCAGAATTAAGTAAAAAGAACATTTTGCACTTTTCTAAAAAAAATGTAAACACAGCATTTTGCTTTACCAAAGAAAACCATCAATAAAATCAAAATAGTGGATTTTGTATCGAAACAAATTGCTGCCTAAAACCAATTTCTTCGTCCGGCCCTAATTCAGCCGTTCACATACAACAACACTACGAGAAATCCTATCTAACAATAAATAAAAAATAAAACAAATAAATACCACGCTATTCAATGATATACAGCTAAAACACTAGCATATAAATATAACATGGTGAGAATTTGGTGAGAATTTGGTGTAAATTCTCGTAAATTTGTAAATCCGTATAAATTCGTATAAATTCGTCAAATCTTTGGTAAATCTTGGGAAGTGAAAGTGCGACGGAGGTTCAAAGCTAAAAAATGACTCAAATAAAAAACTCTCAAAAACACGAAAGAATTCGTGAGAGAAAGTATAAAGTATAGTAATCCGTTTCGTGGCAAATGGTACCAACGTTTTGGTTCGGTTCGGTTTGGTTTAAATTTTGCGAGTACAAAAGTTTGTATATTCTGGTTCTGGTCCGGTTCCGGTTCTATATTCTATGGGGTATGCAATGCAATATGTACAGAGCATAGGGATAAAATGGATGTTCAAGTTTGTAAAGTGAGAAGAGGATACAAAAAGCTGTGTGTATTTTTTTTACTTTGGAAGAGGATTTTCCCCTTTTCAAACTTTGTCCTTCGTTTTCGTTCTCTTGCGTCTTCATTTTTTTTTCTACAGCTTTTCTTGTGTGTGTGGAAAAAACTACTTTGGCTTTTACTTTGGCTGTAAGTATGTGCCTACGTATAATCTACTATGCATGTACATATGTAGGCACTTTCCCCACTTTCTCCCATGAATCCCTTTCTTCCATTTATCCAATAATTTTTTTACACACTTTTCTTCTTCTTTTTTTTGTGTTTGGGTTTAAGGAGATGTTGTCTGGCGCCTTTACTTTTGGTGCTGTGCTGTGGTGCAGATACTACATAGACGTTTTTATAAATGTGCTGTATATATTTTGCGCATTTAAAAATTGTATATGAAACATTTTGCAATTTTTTAAACAATATAAACAGGGCATTTTGTATTTTTCAAATTCAAAAATTATGGAACATTTTGCACATTTAAAAAGTGTGTAAATAGAATATTTTGCACTTTTCAAAAGCATGTAAATTAAACTTTTTGCACTTTATTAAAAACATGTAAATAAAATATTTTGCAGTTTAAAAAAAATGTAAATAGAATATTTTGCACTTTTCAAAAACATGGAAATTGAATATTTTGCACCTTTCAAAAACATGTAAATTGAAGATTTTGCACTTTTGAAAAACATAAATAGCACAATTGAACATTTTAAAAATGTGTAAATAGAACATTTGCACTTTTCAAAAACTAGTAATTACAATTTTACGCATCTATCTCATTATACTCATTGAGTTTTTTTTTTCGTTGACATAGCTCATTTTGATTCGAGATTAAACTGGATATGGACCATTTTGATACTTAACAGTGACCATACATTATGTAGAAAATCCACCGGAAAGAAAAAATTGGAAATCTCGGAATTTCAAACTATGCTATGTACAGAATTAACATAGGGAAACAGATACAAAATCTTCAACATTTTCTTGCATAATATTTTTCTCTGGGATTTTTAAAAACCATCGTTAACCACTATTTTTACCATCGATTAAAATAAGTACGTTCAATTTTTTAGGTGCAATAATCTGCAGGTTTTAGCTGTACCCAGTACCAGAACCAGGACCACAGTCATGGTGTCTATCTGTCATCGTCATCGTCTTTTACTTCTACTGTGCTATTCTGGAGACTATATAGTTCGTTCGTAGTTCGTGTGTTTTACATGGACTAGATTTACGAAAGGACAATTAAACGACACAGGAAAAAAGTAGCTACTTCCTAGGGGTCACGCAATTATTACGTCATACGAAAATTCTCAAAATTGACACCCCTTCCCAGGCCGCTTCATTCAAACATGTATGTATACGATTATTACAAGGGATACGACGTCATTTTTTTCAAGCCCCCCCCCTTCCTCAAACAGTAATGATGGACGTAATGGCTGGAAGACCCCCAGGGCGTGAGAAGGAAAAGGACGAAAAACGAAAACGAAAACGAAAATGGCCAATGAGTAGGCTGTCATGTAAATTGGAACAAAGTTGTCCCTGGACAGTAAAATATATTGCTTTAAAGTTCCACTTGTGTCTATATCTACAGTCTACGGATATACCTATATCAAGAAAAAAGTAGAGTATATTATATGCCTACTACTTTCACGCTATATATAAGTCATGTAATGTGAATAGCTTTTGGGACTGGGACTATTCTAGTGTTTTAAATGACTCAGGTCATAAAAAGTGTCAAAACCCTGAAAAAAGAGACAGAGACTGAATTATTCTGTTGCAAAAAGTTTTATTTCGCCATTCAAATTTTCTTAAGTTAGAATGCTTTTTTTGTCTTGCAATTTACATTTGGGTAGGTTGTAGGTAAATGTACACATTTCAGACAGCGCGAAATTGCAGCGACAACGACAACGACAACGAGCAAATTAAATAAAAGTGCAATTGCTGCAGACTGGTACTGGTACTGGTACTGTGGTAAAGAACCCATTTTGTTCACGGTGTGTTGCCGTTGCTAAGGCTATAAATGGACCGTATTTCTATAGACAAATTCCTACCTGTCTTCCAGACCCGTGAGCAACACCTTAGAACACTTTTTTTAAACATTTTTGCTTGATATGAGGATACTTGAGCAATTTTTAAAAACCTAGCTTTGGGTTTATAAAACTTTTTAAAAGTATTTACAATATGGATAAAACTTTCTGGAAATTAACGCTAACGATAAGTCTGTTTCCCCCATGGGCACACTTTTTTGAAAATCTGTCTTATGTTCTCAAAAGCACTTTTTTAAAAGTCGGTTTTCCTCATAAACACACTTTTTTGAAAATCCGTTTTGATTCTAAACAGTGTTTTTTGAAAGTCTGTTTTCCTCACGGACACAGTTTCTTGAATCTATGCTTTGTTCTAAAGACACTTTTTTAAAATTCTTCTTTCCTCATAGAAACGCTTTCTTCAAAATTTGTTTTGTTTCTATATAAAAAAACTTTTTCAAAATTCAAAAGTATGTTTTCCTCATAAACACACTTTCTTGGAAATCTGTGTTGCTTCTAAAAACATTTTTTTCAAAAATATGTTTACCTCATGAACACATTTTCTTGAAAATCTGTTTTATTTTGAAAAACACTTTTTCAAAAGTATATTTTTCTGATAAACACACTTTCTTGGAAATCTGCTTTATTTCTAAAAATACTTTTTCAAAAGTAAATTTCCCTCATATAAACAAGCTTTTTTGAAAATCTTTTTTGCTTCTAAAACACTTTTTCCAAAGTAAGTTTTTCACATAAACCCACTTTCTTGAAAATCTGTGTTATTCCTAAAAACACCTTTTTAAAATTACTCTTTCCTCATAAATCCATACTTTGCTAAAAATATATTTTCCTCCTAAAAACACTTTTTTGATTTCTCGTTCTCCCTCTCACTATTAGAGGAAATTTACTTTCTCCCTTAATTTTCTTCAAAACCAAAACAGTTCCAATGATGAAGAAAGCGGAGAGCACGTACACAAGTTATTACTTCTTCTTACTCAGATTTTTCTCTGGTTTTCCCAACCGCTGTGTTAGTACACATTGATAATGATTAATTTTAGGAGGATCAAGATGTAGGTCACATGGACACATGTAGGTACTTTGCATCACACACTCGATCGCTGATGACGATCGATGTCGATGTCGATGTCGATGACTGACGCAAATAAATAAGAGCTAAAAATAGAGTAAATATATGAGGAGCATGGGGGAGGTTCTAAACAGTTAAGGAAGATCGTGTAATACATGTAATGTAAAACAGAATACACTGTATATTGGTTTAATTTGAAAGCCAGTTTGCCAATTACCTAGCCACCATCACAGTTTATCTGTGCCTATATATGCTTAAATAATTTCACAGAATAACATGTTATTCAATATGTGTATGTTTACGGTTCAGTTTCAGTTTCGGTTTCCGTTGATTTTACGGTTCTATAATTATTAAGCTGGAAACAATAGAAACGGAGATCTGTAAATTGAGCTCATGATAACAATCATAATAATTATGAGTCTCTCTGTTTTCTGCTTACTTTGTGTGTTGTTCGTGTGTTTAGGTTCACTCCGAATCCGAATCCGAAACCGAAACCGAAAATCCGAATTTACTACGTAACTTCCATATATAACTTTCATGTAAATGTACCAACCGAGACTGTGACACCAAAATAGCCGACGCCGACGAAGCGATCAAAATTTACTCGATAGCAACAACAATAACGTCAACGGCAACGGCAACGGCCTAAGCATAACATGTTATATAAGGTTAAAAGTGTGCACACAATAGAACACATGTATTGTGCACAAAGTTGGTTGAAGCTTCCCACGAATACTGAGTATAAATTAATATTACTATTATTATTATTATTATCATTATCATTATAGGAATTACGTGTAACTTGCGGGACTTGCATGGATGGAGGGAGGCACTTACAGTGTATTTTTAGAAATAAGTTCAGTCGGATTACTTTTCCTTCATTAAATTTGACAAGGGATTCTCAAGGATTATTTGCGGAGGACGCGGAATTAAATGTGCATGTGTAATTCTAATCCTCAAATAATTACATGGGAGTTCTAAAATCGAACATGATTAAAATAGAAAATAAAATCCCATCCTATTAACTATATAATTACGTATAGGGGCCTATCTATAGGCATTGTCGCTTCAGTCGCTGGACTACACTGCTACTGGCACTGGACTTGTAACTGGATACTGTGGAATCAAATTATTAGTACGGGAAAAACCAGGGCCGGACGAAGAAATTGGTTTTAGGCAGGAATTTGTTTCCATACAAAAAACACCATTTACATTTTATTGATGGTTTTCTTTGGTAAAGCAAAATGTTGTATTTACATGTTTTAGAAAAGTTCAAATGTTCTTTTTACTTAATTCAGAAAAGTGCTCAATGTTCTACTTACATGTTTTGAGAAAAGCGGAAAATGTTTTATTTCCATGTTTTTGAAAAGTCAAAATATTCTTTTTACATGTTTTTTAAAACTGCAAAATGTTTTATTTACATGTTTTTTGAAAATTGAAGCAACGGGGGCTGCCTACGTTGGCCGCATTATCCGGCCCTGGGAAAAACAGTGTATGAAGGGTAAACGTAATGTAAATTGTATAAAGTAAATCCCTACACCAATACATATTATACCCTATTATATTGCCAAATGTACAAAATTGTTACTACTGGCACTGGAAAATTAGGACAGTTAAAGTATACAGTATTTTGCACAACGGTACTTGTTCCACAGTAATAGCAACTGTGCTTGGGATCGTCCATAAATGACGTCCCGTGTAGCGCCAATGAGCCCACTTGGATATTGATAGCATCCCATGTCAAACATAGTCATTTACGCAATGGTTCTAATAAAGCTGATTGAAGATAGGATCTTGGAAATGGGGATATTTGGATGGCATCATGTATGGATGACCCCTTAACAAATTGATGTCCATCATTTTAATTCACTGTTAAATGGTAAAGTAGATTATTTAATTTTAGTTTTCAAAATCACAGAGTTCATAAACTTCAGAGTACTAAATATGTAATATACATAAAGCATTGGAAAACGGAAAACCTTATTCGTCGTGTTTTATTATTAGTGCTTTGAATTTTGAAGCGTGTGCGTTGGCGGTAATTCTCAAAAGTTAAGGGACTTCCTATATCAACCATCAGTGACCATCACAACCATCACTTACTTGGGAACGTTTTCAGATGTTACACCGGGATTTGGCCAAATGTTACCAAAGTGTCTTCTACCAACCCTAGACACTTCAGCTAGCATAGAAACTTGAGTGCATTTTTGGTTGCTTAGCAACCAGAGCGCGGGACATTTTGAAAATTTTCTTGAAAATTGAAAACTCAAATTTTAACATGCAAATTTATATGGGAAAATCAAGGCACCAAAGGGTCCCCCCTATCACAATTTTTAATTTTAACAGATTTTTAGGGTATCGATAAAATTCAACAAATGTCATTTTACATTAAATTTTACCCCCAAAATACTACACCAGCGCACATTTAAAGCAGATAGGGAGCGTGCATACATGACGTCATCAGTGGGGTCGATGAGTCTACTTTGGAACTGGTAACATATCCCATGTTAAAAATTGCCATTTACGCAATGGTTAAGCTATGGGGTCCCATAGGGTCCTAGAAGTGTGACTTTTCGATGACGTCATTTGTTGATGCTCCTCTACGCGTTTTTTACGTTCAGTAAAATAACATAATAAATTACAGTGGCTGTGGCTATGATTTTCAGCTATTAGCAGTATTTCACATGCGTCTCTATTGAAAACAAGCCTGTACTGGTAAATGAAAATTGTCATCACGGACATTTACCCCACCGGAATGTTTTTCCCCGGACAATTCCATACCGCACATTTGCATTTCAAATACAAATCATTGAGGTGAACAGCACTGCTCCTTATGGCGGGGACCCGGCTGATATTAGACTTGTAACTTGTACGTATTACTGGAGAACAATAATGTGTTTTTGTCTGTAAGTTTGAATTTCCGTTTACTAAATTTACAAGCTTAGGCAGTGGGGTATTGATTGCGGTTAATGTTATGAGGAAGTGTGCATATTTTTACTCATTCTTTAGCTAAAAGAACTAGAGCGAATACTGAAAAAAATTTTCCGTCAAAGAATCCAGAGACATTTACTAACTGACTAACTAATAATGTCTCACCTAGAAATTTCCTGCCCAGACCTATTTTTCTCCCTACCTCACGTGCTACTCTGCATTAGTACTGATTTCCATTTAACTAATTATGTTAGTTTTTATTATGTGCGGTGTACTTTAATTTGTGCCTTGAAATATATCAGTCATGAACTAATCAGTTTTGACGTTTGTGACATTTCATGTTAATTATAATGATTAAATATAAGGAATCGCTACCATCTTTGATAAAACAGCCATAATTTGATATGCAGAATGACGGACAGTAGTTAAATAAGCTACTATACAACTATAGTGTAATCACAGTAGACTCATTAATACCTTTACTTGGATTTTTTTACCTTAGTCATGGGCAAGAAATGCCCTAAGTTTGGTTGTGAGAAGGAAGTGTCCAGGTGGCCCGTACATTCGAGTAGAAAATGTCATGGTAAGAAAATTCGGGGTAGGAGATTTTCTGGTAGGAAATATTTGTGAACAGGTTTTCTATGCAACACATACGTTGTTTTCTGTGGCCAATAATTTCCTATTCAAATTTTGGCGGCTTTTAATTCTTCTGGTCACTATGTATACGGACATTTGCTAGATGGACACTTGCTACTCGGAAAGCTGTCCATGACCAAATTCAGGATAATTGCTACATGTGGTTTATGCAGTAATGAAATGCTGAGATAATAATGTACGGCGATAACCAATTAAAAGAAGGGAATTTTATATTATTTTTAATTCATTATTTCATTCTAGTTAAAGCTTTACGCATGCGCTGGGTGATTTTTACAATTATTTAGTATAATTATATCCTGCATATTAGGACTGATTGCTGCATAAATGTTTATAAGTGCTTGATTATTAATTATAAGCTGGATCTTATATAACCGCCGGGCCTAGATAATTGCCAGGCTGGCCAAGTAGTCAGTCCAATTTTTTTTAATTTGAGCT